>JAOBAT010056878.1:0-50613 GCA_026413305.1 Hydrozoanthus tunicans | reverse complement strand
AGATAGATAGATAGATAGATAGATAGATAGATAGATAGATAGATAGATAGATAGATAGATAGATAGATAGATAGATTAAAAATATGTACATTTCTACGTCGTTCTCGTTCACATTAGACAAAAACTCACGCAAGAACTAAGTTTCATTATAATTAATACATGTTCTTACTAAAAAACTGTTCTTAAAGCGTTCTGCCTTGCATTTGGGAATCACAAACCGTCTTTTTTGACGGAGGTTATAACGCGACGGCCCTGGAGATGGAAGTAGCTGTGCAAGCGATGGGCTGGGTCATCGGCAATCGAGGCGAGTCTTCTTACATAAGCTAGCGATGTAGTCATTGATAGAATCAATGTGTGTAAGTTGACATGAAATTTTTTGTAACGTAAGTGGATAGACCTCTCTAAATGAGGAACAGCGGTGGAAATATTTTGTCAAAATCTGTTGATTCTCGAGATATAAACATTATTTTCAACTGATGACGTCAGTTGTTTGAAGGCAATTTTCAATTTTTTGAAATCTGGTGCCAATCCTTACTTATACCATTTATTACCGTGACCACTTGACTGTACAGCTCTAAGAAATACTGGTTTGGCAAGAAAATTTATGGAAGGAAATTAGCGTCATTTGACAAAACTCTGTTATTATCGATTTTCTCCACTATAGATTGATATTGGGTTAAACGAACCACGCAGTGATTTGTTTCTTGTATAGGCCTACCTACCATGAGAATATGAGCCAAATTGATTTTTCGACTGTTGTCACCTTTTTTTAATGTCTGGTAAATAGTGAAATCTATTCTTAAATCCTAACCCTCTCACCCTAAGAGAGCCCAGTGATCAGTTTGTAAATTCTCATTGTTTATGGCATAATATTTCTCTAATAGTTTGGAAGAATTTCTTAATTCATCTACCTTATGTAGTTTAAGAGAATTTCATAATTCATCTATCAGAGTTATTGGTGGATGATCAAATTTCACATTCTCAGCTGTGATCAACTTGTTTTCAATTTTTACTGTAAGGTGAATTTATGTTAACAAATTCTGTAGGAGTGAAACGGTTAATGGAATTTCAATTGAACTGCAGCATTTTGTGGAAGATAGAAGGTCATTTACAAAAGGAGAAAGAGAAATTTGCAAGCCATTTGAATGCACAGCTTACATTAGTGCATGAATTAACAAAGAAGTTTTACTGCTTTCTAATACATAAACTTTTGATCCTAATCATTTACAACATTAACAACTGAAAATATACTTTAGTTTGTGCCATTTAGGCCTAAAATCCTGCTTTAAAAAAAATTAAAAAAAAAACGTTTTTGGAGACACTCTCTGTCCTCAGTAATGAGTTAACTAAAGTTTATTATGATATCTTTTATGGCCAACAACAAAACTTTACAACCTGTAGAGCATTTACAAGAACATTCGACAACAATAACTATATATGGAATTCAATTTAAAAGCGGAAGCATTTTAGTTGTTTTGCAATTCACCATTTTGAAAATTTGAAAAAATTCTTCATTCTATTTATGCACAAAATCTTGTAGTAAATAAGTAAATACTTTTAAAATCTTTAACTTCTGCCTTAGCTCAGATAAAACCGTTTTAAATACAAATTTGTATAAAGAATTAATAACAAAACAGGTTGAACTAGAAGTATGCAAAATGTAACATACTCAACAAGATATTGATAGAATAATTAATTAAAAGTTTCAGTACAAACTCTTTGTACTATTTGCTTAACATTTTGTATGTAAACAAAGCTTCATCTGGGACTTACAAAGGGATTTAGGTGAAAGGCGACAGTTTTTCATTAAGCCGAAAGAGAATAATTGTCAAAGTGCTGACAAGCTACAGAAATTATCGGGAGAAGCATGAAAATTTGTGACAGCAACAAAGGACAGCAAGAGATGAACTGTATGCCTCAAAACATCCAGGAAACACACCTAACCAGTTTCTCACAATAGTTTTTGTCTAAGCTTAAGTTTTTTAGAACACGCTAATGAGACAGACACATTTTTTCATCATGTTTACTTGATCGCTTTTGACTTTGATTGATAATTAAACAGGAGCTGTAAAGAAATTAGAAAAGTAAATAATTGCTTATAAATTGAAAATAATGACAGCATTACTTTGTTCAGACGAAAATGCGACAGTGGCATTTTGCACTAGAAGCAGATGTGACAAAAAGACCAAAAATGTGGGCCAATTGACATCTGAGCACCGCTTTGTAGGCCCCTGATCTGCAAGCTTACAAAAATTTTGATTCTGAAAGTTTAAAGTTTAAAGATCTTTGTGTTTTGAATACGGTCTGCATTCCAGAAGATTTGAGACACACAGGACTGTGCCTAATACTAAGCGTTTCTCTAAGTTTGTTACCTCAAAATATCTGTAAGTAAAACTGTTCAAAATTAATATCTGTAAATATCCGCAATTTTAATGAAGCATTCTCAGGATTTGTTACCTCAAAATATTAGTAAGTTATACCAACCAAAACTGTTATCCACTATTTAGCAGCCAAAGTGGTAAACAAACAATTTCATTCAATCATTCATTCTTTCATAGCTCTCTTTGAAAAAAGGCTGAAAAAGCTAGTTAAGACTGGGATCAAGTGTGTAGAAGTGAGGTCTTTAGGCTTTATTAGTAAAGTTAGTAAAACTACTCAGGCGATCAATGAGTTTTCACTGTTCTCGTTGGTGGAAGCTGACATGTTATGCAGGCTATAATCACATTGTGAATGGTCAAATTTTTAAAGTGAGGATCTCATGTTTTCTGGATCTTTAGGAGGTAAGGCTTTAAAACTCCTTGGAGGAAACTGCTATTCTGAAAAGCTTCAAGGCCGCATGACACTTTTCAAAGGTAATGCAATCTTCTAATGCTATTTATTAGTGATCAGAAGAGAAAAAACTCTGGATGAAATTGTTTCAGATGTCAATCCACGTGACTGAGCAAATTACAACAGCAATAAAAGCTTTTACACAAATCTTTGGCAATTGGTATTTTTCCTCATTTAACTAAAACACTGACTCACCTCAGGCTTAGTAAATATCTGGGTGATGAATAATCAGGCATACCTAAGACTTTATCTCAGGGATTGTTCACCAGATATTCATTTTGCCTTCGGCGAATAATTGTTAAACAAAACATACAGTGCTTTGAGCCTGTTATGTCAGTCACTTGCCCCACTCAGAAGTGCTAGATAAGGAACTCAAACCATTGTCAGAGCTGAATAACTTTGACACAAACTTTGCAAAGTAGACTATATCGCTTTATGACCTACTTCACTTGCATGACTTGTTCCCAGTCCTAAGCAGCCATTTTCAAAAGACTGGTCTCTTATTGCATATAAATTTATAAAGGTATGGCTGACATTGCATGCAATATTGCATGTAACGTTACACATGTTTGAGCTTTACTCGTGGCCACATGGTGAAATCATTGCTTGAATATTACAGGAGTCTGATTGGTGTTTACTTTGCACATAGTAGGATGCAGCAATTTCAAATGTTGCTACACTGTGAAAATTTTCCATTGCGCACACATTGCATGCAATGTTGCATCGTGTAGCTATACCATAGAACTATATAATGTCATAATTTTAACGAATATTAAGATTATTAAACTATATAAATGGCATGATTGTGACAAACAAACATTATATTAATATTGAACTGTAAATAATACTAAATCTTAAAGATTATTGTATTTTAGCTTGTGGTCAAAAGGCTTTGTAGATAAAATCTCTTAGCAAATCATCTTTATCTATACTTTTTACTTCATTAATTAATTACCATAAAAAACCAAGTAAAATTCTTGTAAAAAAAAACTTGAATTATTTAAATCTAAAAGGTCTACAAATTATTTATAAACTGTGACAGGCTATGGAGAATTCTTTCACATTTTGTCAAAAATATATTTTTTTAAATTAAACTCAAAAATAGATGGTTATTTAAAAAAATAAGTCAACCAAGCTATTGAAGCTATCTCAGGGGGAAGGGGAGGGTAAAAGACTTTGTTATTGCCCGCCATAAAAAAACAGACCAATTTCCACATTTTAAAATCTTTCTTGGATACAAGGTTCAGAGGAAGAAGCAAAAGTTAACTCTTTTTTCTAAATAAAAATACAATTCTTTTGCTTTACTTCCCTGAGCCTCTAATCCAAGTAAGAAATTTAAAATATTAAAATTGGTCTTTCACATTTTGTCAAAAATAAGTTTTTTAAAATTAAACTCAAAAACAGATTGATATTTAAAATAATAAGTCAGCCAAGCTATTGAAGCTATCTCAGGGGGGAGGGGAGAGTAAAAGACTAAACTAAAAACTTGAAAGGGGGGGGGTTAAAATACAGTGTCCTAAACCTCAGAATACACTCCAAACTGCCCCCCTTTCCCTACTTGCCTCTCCAAGAAAAGGTACCACAGAACTTATCTTATTTACAAAATCCAAGATGTGGTACATAAGCATTTCACTAAAAATTCACCATTATGACTTCAAAGATGTAACGGTGTTGTTGCTGTGTGTGTTGGTGCTTGGCTTGTTCTGTCTTCATCTTCACAAGCCTTTGGTTTTACTTCTTTCCACCAATTGTCACGGTAAAGATGCTTCATTATTTCAATATCTCCGCGAGGAACACAAACATTAAAGAATCCAAAACGTAACTTGGGCAAAGGAAACTCCACAACCCAAGCAGGAAATGTGTGATGAGTTCGGTAATTTATAAACGCCACCCATGACTCGAACCCTCTCCTTTGCATCCAGCCTTTGTTGTCATAAAATGCAAACATGTCCACAGTCAAAGGCCAACCTTTCTTCGAAACAGTCAGCGTTCCACTATAAAACCATTTGTTCCTCACACTGAGTCCCTTTGCTTCAAAAGGCGCAATAAATTGTTGTATAGTGTACTTGGAGAAATTTCCTTCGCCGTGAAATCCTAAGTCAACGTCGTTGTCCCAAGGAAGTGGCGCCTGGATTCGCCTGGCTCCCCATATCGAGCCATACATAAGCCAATGTTTAACTCCTAGACTGTCGAGAGTTTGGTGAACTTGGAACGTTAGATTTAAGAGTTGCTGCATCTCTTCTCTAGTGTTTCGACACCTCGTGACGGGGTGCCAAGGTTTATCAGTGTAATAGGCAAAACTTTGAAGATTTAGGAACACGTAGAGTCCAGTCGCTCCTGCTATAGAAGCCAAAATTAGAATTCTCGTTAAAGTCCTCCTAAATCGAAACCTCATGTCCTGATTAATTTTCACTCATCGACCATGAGTGTGTCAAAAATAGTAGCCTGAATTTAATGAAAATAGTAAAGCCATCTATTTTGAAATAAAGATAATTCAATGGACACTTCGATGTCACAATGTCACGGCCAACGCATTCGTACCCAGTACACTCAACGTGCCACAGGCTACCCGGACTCGACTGTCCCGAATGAGGCCGCAGGTCTGGGGCCCATAACTATGGGCATATTTATGGGCTCCTGCGCAGGCCGAATGGGCTATTTGGCTACTAGCCCATGAAAGCGAGAGGGATAATTGTTTTAGTAGAATCATACTAGTTGGTTAAAAATCAGAAGTAAAAATTCTTTTTTAAAGCTCTAAAATTAATTTTTTAATGTTTACGACAAAAATCGCTACTCGTAGGCTATCACTAATAGCCTACGAGTAGCGTAGCCAATCAGAATGCAGCATTCATGATAGACCACTAGTATGATTTTACTAAAAGACTATAGTCGATCGTTCCTTCAACATAAAACTTTTAATCGTCCTAAAAAATTAACTTCCGGAGATTAAAACTTAAAATTTTTAAATTACTTATTATTTTAATGTTTCATCAAATTTATTTATGGCTGAATACCGCAACTGTAGGCATTTACACAAGTTGCTCGGGTTTCTGCTGAAAGTTGCCCAAAAAAACCTTTAAAGTCCAAAAATTTGAAATTTAGATCTATAATTTATTTCATCGTAAAAATACAAATAACTTTCAAATTCTGATAATTACTAATTCGTATAACTTGAATGCCTATGCTTACTAACGCCTGATTGTACAGAAGGTGGTGGGAATATAAACTCAGTTAACATGCATGGTGCCTTTTTTCACTTTACCTATTACACATCTGGAAAGAAAACTGAAATCATTTACAAACTCAACACACTATCTTGATCGCGTGCTGAAAGTACAATAAGGATGCGTCCACCTATTAAAATTCATAATTGGATTTTTCTCCTCTGGTTGCTATTGTAACTAGCGGAGCAAATGCTTCTACAGTTTCCTCAAGGCCATAAAAGATGTTTCATTATGCTGAAAATTTATTTTTATTTTCATTCTTCTTGCAATCGACTGATGCGCTCGCACCCCCAACGGACGGCGAATGCCTCTTTTTTTGTTTCCTATTATTTGAAAAAGTAACATTTTCGCCTATACTGATTTCTAAATCGACTTTAAAGTTAAAAAGTTTGAATAATATCCATGTTTTTAAGGTTGGTTTTACCTGCCTACCTTTTTATTTCAGTTTCAAACCGCCTAGTTTTCCCTAAGACTCGTGCCTTCGGCGCTCATTTGGTCCGCTTTCTCGCTCAGTCCCACCCTCCCGCAAAAAATTCCTGGCGACGGGTCTGCTTTCGGGCTCTTTAATATCTACTACATGTGCTATTGCTAATTCGATTGGGTCGGTACTTGAGTCTTCACTAGCAGAGTCTTACGAGCTGGACTATGCTTGTCTTGAACTAAGACTATCCGTCATTTTGAAAAAGTGTTCACATAGATATCGCTTCAGAAACACAGGTAACCCAGAAACGATGCATTGTGATCTTCACAGAAAGAGCAAATCTCTCAATCAAACTGAGTTAAAGTCGGCTGAAAAATCAGGACAAAATGAAAAATACATTTCTAAATCGGTGAATCAGCAGACGGAAGTATGATAAATTTGATGGACGAAACAACATTCTTCAGTTTCATCATGGTTTAATACTAACATGTTGAGCTCGGTAAAAGACCCTGTCCCTAAGGAGCTCCGGTGGCATGTCGTATACACATGCATGTGCAAGCTGTAATGCTTGCTACGTCGGGGAAACCCGTCGACATTTCGGCACACGCGTTCACGAGCACCTTAGAGACAGGTCGTCTCACGTATTTAAACACCTTATACAATCAGAAGAATGCCGAGCAGCCTGTTCTAGCGAGTGCTTCGAAATAATAGACCATGGAAATAGCTTTTCGATCAAATTAAAAGAAGCCATGCATATAAAATGGGTCAAACCAAATCTAAACCATCAAGTTATGCATGTTAATCTCTCCTTGAAGATTTAGTTATTATCCTCTGAAGAAGAGGCGAGACGCCTCGAAACATGTTAGTATTAAACCATGATGAAACTGAAGAATGTTGTTTCGTCCATCAAAAACACATTTGATTTTGACAAAAATCATGGGAAAATGCCTTTTTATCCTTATGAAATTAAAAATTTCTCTAATTGGAAGGAGTTGCCGGAAAATTAGTTGCTCGAAGAGGCAAAAGTTGCCGATCAACTTGTGTAAATCGGCCTAATTGCGAGACAAACAGATCTGCTAACTTACCCAACGAAATCGGGTTACACCGAGTTTTTCAACAAATCTCCAGTTCAGTAAGGGTAAGCAAGAGTATTTAAATGGATTGAAAAACGTGCGTACTGAATAAGAAGGAAATTACAGAAGTCCTATGGCGAACGTCAACGCAACACAAGGAGATACTGAGCGCCGACCTGCTAGCTATCCAGGGAAAATTTCAATTTTCATTTGGTATTTTAGGGTGATTTTTAAATTTAGAGGTATTTTTAGAGCGGAAAAATTTTAAGCCTTGGTACCTTTTTTTTGGGGGGGGTATGGGTGTTAATTTAGGGGACTTTTCTGACGGTCATTGCTAGTAATGTTATTGCTACATTGATAATCTTCTAGCCGGGTATACGTAGGACAAAAGGTCTCTAGAATATCATTCAACTCACATGTAATAAATATAGGGAAAAATCTGCATGGCACAGAGATGCTCTATTAATTAGACACATCCGTCTGGAAATAAATCCTAACTTGCAGTTTTGGACTTCTATTTGGATCTCAGTGTCAGGCAAAATGTTCTCTCACTGGCTAGAAAATCTTTCCACCACAATCTATGCTGAACCCCTTCTCAACCTAAGTGGCTCATACAGCCGGCGCTTATCTCCGGTTTCAGTAGTGTTTTATAAGCGGATGAGAGTCTTTGACTCCCCCTGGACAGGACACTGATCTATCGCAGGCTAGCTGCAGCATAACTGGTACTCATTTTATAAATACAGCCGAGTTGACTGGAACAAAAGCAGATAAATTGTCTTGCTCATGGGCAAAACACAGTGCTCTGACCAGGGCTCTAGGATTTCGAGTTGAACATGTTAATGGCAGCTTGACTTGTCAATAACCTCATCTTTGAAGTTTAGTGTCAATGAATCGCAGAGTCTTATCACTGCATTTATATCAATGGTGAACCCAACTAACCTCCATAACCTATGTCTGAAAACTTGGCAAAAACAGAGAGTAAACTGTTGGAATTATGCACAATTGAAAACCGATAAAACTGTAAGCTCTTCCCTGGAGCTTTCTAAAGCAGCAATAAGCCAGTCTGACATTTCAGAAACACCTGCGCGAGTCAGGATAAAATGCAAAACTCATGAAACTTAAACAAAAGAATGCAATGAATCAGGATGGTAACTCATTAATATTCCTTTCTTAAGTTTGGTGAATATTTAATTTTATCCCGACGTGCACTTTGGTTTCTGAAATTCTGAACTGGCTTATTGAGTGCATACATGTGGGAAAAAATCTACCAAGAAAAATTGGGAAGGGAAATCTGCAGATGCTAATTCATAGGTCTAAACCTTTAGTAAAATATGAAGGGGTATTTGGATGATGATACCGCATGTAACATGGGAAAATACTTTTTTATGAATAACATGAAAAAATAAAACAAACGAAACAAAATTTTAATGGCTAATTTGTTTGCTTTCTAATGTACATTTTCATATGCTTGGAATCAGCTCCAACTTGAAGTTTGTTAAATTCTAACCACCCATTTGATTGGCTACTAACAAGTAAATTAATTTCATTAAAAAATAGAGGATATGATAAAATAGCAATGCAAAATTTAATTGATAAGAATAAATAATGGTACTATACAAAACAAAAAATGAAGGGTCTACACATAGCCACTTAATTTTACTAAGTAACACAGACTCACATTGCTACACATAGAACAAAGCTAATGAAGGATATTGCAGAAATCTTTTCTAGCTCTGGTTATTATTGTTTTACATAAAATAATACTAAAGATTGTTGACCAAAATGAAAGAAAGCTATACCCAAAACACTTTGACACTGTACATACTGGAAAATTGGCTTGAGTTGCATAAATACATTTTCTCTATACACTGATCAACAGAAGAAATGTTTATTCACTTTGTGGGTTAAAATACTCATGCAAGTTTTTTCTTGTTCTAGCACATAAAAAGTCTCATACTGAAGAATTCTGAAAGTAATGGCCACCCAAAAGAAACATTATTTTTTGCCCTCCTATAAAATTCAGAAAGTAATGCCATCCTCCCTCCTCTCCCCCTTAAAGTAACAACTACCGAAAGTAGCGGCATTTTGAAAAACTAATCTATCTGCGAAGATTTAAAATACACTGTACAGTTAATTTTAATGTTAGTGATTGTGTATGTATAGCATATGAATCAAGGTAGTTTGTTCTATTCTATTTACTGTTTGTTCATCTGATTATGTTAAAAAATGGAATGACTTTAAACTTTGTACATGTCTTCTTTGTCTTAAACCAATTTGGGTATAAAATGTGAACCTCTCCTCCCACCTCCCTAATCCCCCTTCCCCGCCTCATTTTATCATTAAAATATATGAGTGGGGCCCCCAGGATGTAGTGATTGTCTCATGTCATGATTCCAACATCTGATTCATCCATAGTATTAATTATTAAGAATTCACTCCCATCAACTTGTTATTTGCATGTGTCAGCATTTCTGAGCCCATATTTGTCTTGTAGGATAGCCACAGTCTGATGGTACGCACTGGGGGTACAAGAAAAATACTATTAGTGATAATATTCTTTGTTATAGTTTTTGTGACAACATTTGAGCCAAGCAAAGTATTACTGTACGAAGATCTTTCAACCCAAAGGGTCCTCATCAGTTCTGATAATTCTATTTACACTGTCTCATAAAGTAAATAGAAAATATATTACTTACAAAGACAATAATTATATCAGTTGAAGAGTACGTATAGGCCACCTATTAGTAACCATAAGGCTAATCGCGCAAGGTAGATTATAGACATTAGATTTAAAGATGGATAAACTAAGGTCAGGAGTACAAAGTTTTAAGTATTCTTATTGTTATTGAGAATGTAGCTAAAAGTATAAGTCAAAGAAAATGGTACAACAATCCAGGAAAAGATAGAAAGAAAAAAAAATCAGCAGTTTAAACAGTGGCAGATAAACTGACTGAAAAGCTTAATAAAAAATAATTCAGAAATGAAGCAAAACTTTAAACCATAACACTACAGAACCTAAACTACCAAAGTTAGTAATTACAGAAAAAATCAGCAAACTAAAAAAAAGACTTGATCACCAACAACTTCCCAGCAAGAAAATCTTCTCCCCACCGCCTCTCCCAAATGGTATTTGTAACCCAGGGTTACCCCTCCCTTGAAAAGTGGGTAGGAGGGCTCAACGGATGGATTTCAAAATGACCCTAAAAGGAATGCATAAATATATAGAGACTGGTTTCATACCCTAGAAGACACAACCACATTTAATCAACAATAACTTAAATTGGTGTAAACTTGTATTAAACACCATATAATATTTGTCCCTAAAAGGTACGGAGTCAGCCAAAGACCCTAAAAGTTAATGCAAGGGCCTCATTTTAACCTCAAAATGCCCATGAAACAAAATTTGTATTTTCATAATTTTGCAGCTTATCATGTACTAAAAACAGATTAGAGTGAAAAAACTGCAAAAATAACTTGAAATGCAATTTTTTTGTCTCCGAAAAAGAGACAAGCATGGCACAAAAGTTATAAGTTATGAGTGATAAATTAACATGGGCTCAAAAAAATTTTATGTTTCTTAATTTTACACACTTTAAGAGGTCTGCAGAACATCTCTTTGCACTCTTCAGGGGAGTCCCCTCCCCCCCTCCCCCCTCCCAACATCGCGACTCTTTACTTAAAAACATTATTACCTTCCATCTCTAATGATTGAGAACTGTCCAGGTACAGAAAGGTTAACTACAGTCGATCCTCTTCTGCATTGCTCAGTCTGACCGAGGACACCTCCATCAATTATCACATCCAGCTTGCACCAAAGATTCTTGAACTCCTAAGAGAAGTAGCAGTATAAAACAAGATGAGCATTACAATAGCATTGTTTCAATTAAGGATATGAACTAAATTTGAAGTCTATTATAAAGAAATGTCCCTGGAAACAATCTCTATAATGACCTTGATTCAAAACAAGGTTTTTACAGTTTTCTGGCTTAAAACACCGAAGCTAAGCACTCAAATGCTAAAACTTTTGCAGAATTCTGTTCAGTTCTTTTGCTTGTCTAGCCAGTTGTTTACACTTCTCCAAATCTTAAGAAGTCTGTTTGTTTTTTGGTGTTTTCTGGAACAGAGTCAGCTTCTAGTTTAGGATAAAAAATTTTTTGTTTCTGGAATACTTGATTTTAAGGCTGCAACCCCTAATAATTCAGAACGATGTTGTTCTCCATAATCATTCTGAAATTTTGTGAAAAAGTGTTGCAGCTTAAAAGTGAATGACTATGAATGATTGTATTTCCCAGGATTCGTACACTTTCAGAACTTAAAAAATCCAGGGTTTTCCAGGGCTATAATTTTAATTTTTCCAGGGCTTTTCCAGGACTTTTTAATTCCAGAGTGAAAACATTAATGTTCAAAATCACCTGTTTAAACAACGTTTTAGTAATAAACATCATGAAAGTTTGTATTCATTGGATTTAATATAACAACGGCATGCAAAAATTAAGTTTGAAGTCTTAGTTGTTACTTGAAACGAAAAACAATGCATCATTTGGGAAGTCAAGTTTTTTCAAGAAAATTCTATGAAATTTTCCAGGGCTTAATGAAAAATTTCCAGGGCTTTCCCAGGGCTTCAAAAATTTTCCAGGGTTTTCCAGGATTTCCAGGGCCTGTACGAACCCTGATTTCCCTTAGTACTTAACTCTTAACCAAGGATGTATACACACTACATGAGTATAAACCAATAACAATGTACATTGGTTTTTACAAGTACACATATGTTGCTGCCACACTTGGAACCATTCGCACGATGTTAGGTTTAAAAGGAATAATATGTTAACCAGAGTAAACAGCACAATTATTGCTATAGCAACCTTGTTTACCTCACAAGTAATTAACAGTGTACAAATGAGGAGATTGAGATTGCGAACCACTGACAGCCCAGAGGCCAAACAGTTAACTCATGAATAGGAATAGATACTGTATTACTGTATGCTACAAGTAGAGGTAGTGAATCTTTAATAAACCTCAGACTGTCCAAGATGCCGAGACGACCTTAAAGCAAACCTGAGTGTAAGACCTAAAATGCTAAGATACCAAAAAATATTCATGCAAAATAGAGATTTTGACCTCTGCAGGAATTTCCCAATTACGACCCATTTTGTTAGAAAATTTGAGACTGCAAGATGGGGAAAAGAATAAATGAAAAATATGAGACCTCAAGACAAGAAAATTATGAGATTTTGAGAAGTAGCTGAAATTTGAAGAGACTTTCATTTTTTAAGGGACCAACTGCTACCCCTATAAGAACTTTGCAACTGGAAACAGGTAACTAAAGGTAGCAGTTATAAAAAGAAAAACATTTTTAAAGTATGATAATTTGAGTGAAATAAATCATAGTTCTCCATTTGTCTCACAACACTGTTGTAAAATAGGTTGAAAAGAGATGCTGATCACTTTTCTACCCAAACAAACTCATCTCGCAGCAAATTTAAGTTGTTACAGTTCAGTAAATTCTGTCTTCTAATTTTTCAAGTGTGCTGATGACATCTAGCAGTGACACAAGTTGATATTTAGTATCCAATATTCATTATTACCTAGATCTCACTGTTTGAAATTAGGCCACAAATGTAGGAGGTTTGACAGGAGTGAATATTACATTTTTGATCTAGTACTATCTACCAGAAAGTACCACAACTACCTTTGTTTCTAAGCTACTTTGTGCAGCACTTCTATTTGCACTGGTTAATGCCAGGGGCTCTGCACATTTTATGGCTAGTTGTCGAACAAAGTTATTATCTGGAATGCGAATGCCAACAAGGTTTGTTCCAGGGTTGAGCTCTTTGTTTAGGCTTTCTGTTCTCTCAAACACAAGCGTCACTGGACCAGGCAGAAGGTCTTGCAGAATGGACTCACACACAGTGACTCTTCCCCATCTGTTGGATATATCAGGTTTTAAATTGCTCGTAATAATGACTGAGTTAACTTTTGGTTTCCTGCCATGATAAACATGGAAACCAATACTTGACAATGTTGCTTCTCTGAGTCTAAAAGTTCAACAGTTGCTGAAAAATTGCCCATAAAATGCATAGTTTCACATATTTTTTATACTGTTAGTTGAGTTTCTAAGTCATGGAAAAAGATAAAAGGCCAAAACTGGGTGAAGATAAACCTTTTTACTCCATAGGGTGCCCAGTGAAAGGGTAATTTCCATATTTCTATGGGATTTTTGGGAGAACTTTCTTAACTCATTGATTCTAGAAAATGTGTGAAGTAATAACTTTCTACTAGCTAAAAAAAAGACTTATAGGTCTGAATACATAATAATTATCAACAAAATAACTAAAATTCACTAATTAAACTAGCTGAGCAACACATCTGGTGAAAATCGAGGAGTGTAATTTGGTTGGTAATAGGTGGGTTTCAGAAGATGTAATGTTTACAAACAAACTTTTTTAAATCTGAATGCCTTTAGGATCTTAATCAAAGAAACATTAATTTGTCTCCAGCCACCAACCAAATAACTGTGGACTCATTAATAACAAGGCGGAAACTTGCCTAGAGAGTTATTGAACATATGTGGAGGTGAAATCTAGCAAGCAAAAACATATATAAGAAAAAACTGGATGAAAAAAAGAAAATCAGGCGGCATTCTATAGGTGGATTGGAGTTTGTGGCAGATGATCAAATTCTATATTCTCAAAACTAACCAACTTACTTTTTACTTAATATATTATATGGAGAATTAAGATATGGGTTAAATCCATTAATTTAACGAGTGAAATGGTGAATATGATCAGCTGTATCTGTTCGACCTAACCTCAACATACCAACAACATGTTAAGGTATGGGCATCCTAGATGGTTACTATAGCAACCTTATTTACCACACTAGCAACAAGTAAAATGCTAGCAAGGAGATTGAGATTGCAGATGTTATCTACATGAAAAACAATGGTTTTCCAATTACAAAAAAAGTATGGGAAATAGATATCAAATAGTTCACCATTTTCTGAGCTTTTTAAAGAAAGGAATGTTGGGGCACATTAAAATTGGAAAACCACACAAAAATTTACCCAAAACCAAAAGAACTGCAGTTAGTATTGATCAAATCTGAAGACTTCAAGTTTGAAAAACTAAAGCTTCCCAAATTTAAAATCTGATCTGAAAAAAACAGTGTTTTTTTTTGCCAAAGTCCAAAAGGAAAAACTACTAATTGCAGAAGAAAACAAAATAAAAAAACATAGTTTTGTTGTAAAAAGAAATGGCCCTCTTCTTCTGCCCTCTTTCTTCGGGCAACAAAAATCTAGAGTTAAGAATTCAATAAATTTATCCAAGTTGTCTTGTTTTAATTTTTCAGAAATTTGTCACACTCTGCTTTTTTGGACTCCTCACTTATTAAACTTTAGGAAATTTTTCACCCCCCTTCCCCCCCCTATTTACTTGGCACCTGAGAGTAAAGACCGGCAAGTTACAAGCCAAACCTACTAAACATCAGAATTTCCAGTAAATGGTATTAACTTGAAAAGAACTTACTTAGAAACATCATTCACATTGCCAACACAAATGGCAACTGGCTTTTCCTGGTGTCTGCCTTTGATCTCGTAGAGTTTTTGCACTGCCACTGTTGATTGTGCCAGAGCTGCGATGCCATAAATGGTATCGGTAGGCAAAGCAATGATGTTGCCTTTCTTCAAGGAGCTGTCGGCTTCGTCAACTAACTCTTCATTAAAATTTTCTGCAAATTCGTGGACGAATTCAACATTAGTAGGGACGTAATTAAAATATTTGCTTTTCAAATCCAAAACTGGCTAACAAGCAGGACTACTGGTACATGCATGTTCTCCCGGGATATTCTAAGTTCTAAGTTAATTGTAACTTAAAATTTTTAGCTTTCGCTAGTAAGGAGGGATGTGAAAAAATGTGAGAAATGACTATGTAAGTTCATCGATTAAACATTCTTTAAAGCTGAAAAACGAGTTCAGAAAGATTTAGAGAAAATTTAGAAGAGTCCGCTTACCTAAACGGCGCAATTTGTTCAAGAATGGATCGGTGGTCGAATCAGTAGTTGCAGAGGACATCTTCTACCTGAACCAGTAAACAAAGCTCTTAAAAGTTTCCAGACACCGCCTTATCATATCATAAAGGAACAGCAGCTTGCATGTTCACAGTTTCTTGCACTCAAATTGCATCATTCACGTGTAATCCGCCATTTTCGAATTGAATGAACGCAGAAAATGTTAGGGCTTGGGTTCCAACATTCTGATTGGCGAAACTAACATATTGACGTCTTTCATACTTAGCATATTATTAAATTGGTCCTATTACTAAAAACACATTTGCCTTATTTTAAATAACTTAAAAGTTTTAATGAAGCATCTTCAAAGTGAAATATGAAGCAGCCCATGCTTTGAATTTGCCACAGATCTAGATTTGTAAGACATTGAACTGGAGTATTTGACCCTCGTGTAAAATCAAAACAGGTGAGTTTAATTAACAGAAATAAAGATCGCTTACTGCAAATGTAGCTTATGTGTACAGCTACACAAAGTTTGGGAGCCATTTGAGGTAATTTTGGGAAATAATGGATTTCAGAGTTTCATCTCCCTGCATAACTCTGAAGCCCATAATTTCCCCAAGTCACATCAAATAGCCGCTAAAACTCAGGCAGACACACATAAGCAACAACTGCAATAATTGATCCTTTATTTTTGTTGTTTAAGCTCAATGGTTTTGATTTTAAACAAAGGTCGAACGCCCTGGGGGAGGGTACTTCCATATAATATTATTGCCTATACGGGTAAGTGCCGCTGGAAGGGGTATGGTTTTCAAGACATTTACTCTGGGATAGGGTCTAGTATCGTAGAAATTTGGTCTAGAATATCCATCACTAAGGGGATATAAAAAATTTTTAATTTTTAAAATTGTAATAACAAAACTATTGAAATACAGAACACTTGAGCACTTTATACCTGGGGTTTTATATCAAGTCAGATTTTTTTGCTTTTCTATGACATACATGGTAAACAAATCCTATTTTAATGTTGGGATTTAAAATGGGTACTCAGGTATAGGGTCACAAAATTTGCAGAATTTACTCTAGTAAAGGGTAGGTTTCGCAAACCCAGCAGCACACCTCCACCAAAACTATATTGGAGTAACCCCTGGGGTTGAATGTTCCCCATACAAAGTCTTACAAATCTGTGACAAACTCAAAGCTTGGGTTGCCTGTGGTGACTGGAGCTTTTTAAAAATCAACTACAGTTCTGACACAGGTAGCCATCACTTCTACATGATAATTGAGCGCCAATCAAATTTTTGAAAGCAAATGCATGGGAAATTTGAATTTTGCATAATTTTCTATTGGGTACAAATTTAACTGGTAGCATGTCAACTTTGAATTAGTGTTTACAAAAAAGAAGCCAATATCCGTTTTTGTGGGCTCCAATTGGCTCCCATAAGTCATGATGTCCCTAACTTTTAGTTGATTTTCAAACCGTAGTCTAAATGACGATGCATTTCTCGTCAGTCATAGACACTGATTTCAAACAAATACAAAGTTTGGCTTTTCAGTTAGTTTAATGGTAAGAACAAAATAGGTCTTACAGAATTTGCCAAAAATTTACAAGAGTGCACTTAACAAAAAGAATGAAAACAGAAATCACAAGCACACATGCTAGAAGTAGCAAAAAGGTTTATCTGTAAAATTTATCCCAATGTTTTGGTAATACTAAAACAGCTATCCCCTTCAGGATCAGTGACTAGCACTAGGCACTTCGCACCACCATTCTTCAGGGGAAAGTTGTTAACTCTATTGTGCTACCTGTTACACACTCATTCGGAGAGGCGTAAGGAACTGTATATACTCAGTAATTTTTTACTGATAATTAGTATCGATTCCTGTAAAATCAAGCTAATTGTTTGCAAATATAAAGTGCATGCTTGTAATTATCATTAGCTATTTCATAGCATCAAGCCTGCCACTACCAAATACTTAAATTAAACTGCTGTATATAGTGTGTACACACAGCTACTGAGGGTTTCTTCAATACACTCTAAAATGTTTATTGAGCTTGACACACTTAATTGATACTTAACTGCTCTATTTCCAGTAAAACACACTTGTCACTTAATCCTTGTCCTTGTTGTTAAATCTCAACAAAAATTACATACTTCAGAACTTATTAAGACAATGAGGATTTTCAGAATGTACTTGTAAAGACAAATAAAATAAAATGGTCACTATGTAGCCCGGGAAGGGAACTCCATTTATTGGGATGGTAGGTATGACCATCCTACTTTTTAGGGGTAAAAATTGCCAGTCCGATATTGTTTAGGGGTTGTTAAAAGAAATCTTGTGTTAAACCAAGAGCCTGGTAATTTTTAGGGTTTAAAAATGTGACGCTATGGGACTGCTTGCAGTCCTGTGTTTTAGCAAACAAGCATACTGAACAAGAAGTTAAGGAAAAAGTTCTTAGGGAAATGTTTTACGACATGCATGCCTTTATTAAATTAACTGCATATCGCATTGACAGTGCAACACGAGGGGACTTAACGCCGACCACTAGCTACCCAGGGAAAATTTTCAGATTTCAATTGGCATTTTTTAGGGTAATTTTAAAAACGAGAGGTATCTTTTAGGGTGGAAGTTTTTATCCCTTCATTATTTTAGGGTATTTTTTGGACTTTTCCGATGGTCACATCTACCCTTTTGAACCCAAAGTACTCCTGAGCTATGTAGGTCTTCAAGCAGTGGTTTTAAAATTATACCATTGTTAATTTTTGTTGAAACCATTTTTAGCAGGATAATTAAGGAGACCGAGCCATAAGTGATCCAGACTATGCATCCGGCAATAATCTTCGGAGAGCTTCTGCATTGGCTTTAGAAATATATTTTGGAAACACAACATCTAAAGTAACCAGCATGTCAGCTCTTCGACTTTGCATTTTTGGTAGCGGCAACCCTTCACCTTTTACCCGTCTGCGAGCACCAGACTTTACAATGTCATTTAATGGAATCTGAATTGTTTTGCCATCCAAAGTTTGAACTGGTACATTCATCCTTTCTAAGTGACCTGTCAACGCATCTCGCAATGATATTTTCACAGTTGTTTCGATGTTATTGTCAGCATCTCTTGAGAATTGTTCATGTGGCTTATCCTTGATTACAAAAATAATGTCTGCTGGGACAGTATTAGGTTTTTGATCACCTTCTTTAGGAAAGGTAATTTTTGTTCCAGCTTTCCAGCCTTTTTTCACATTAATAGTTAGAATTTTATCCTCGCTTCTTGTAGTTTGTTCATCTGGATTTAAAACTTTTCTTGAAATTTTGAGCTTCTTGGTTGTTCCAGTGAGGAGTTCCTCCATAGACACATGCAAGTCTCTCTCAATTGGTGGGTCTTGCTTCTTCTGATGGCGATGAAATTTATCATCGAAAGATGATGAGCGCTGCCTGCCGAATGCAGGATGTGCAGCCTGCCTAAATGTCGAGAAGGAGCTTGCTGCACCATCTGAAAATTCCTCTCCTGGTCTACCAAATCCAAAACCAGAGAAACCAGCATTTTCAAAGAAATCTGAAAGTATTTAGTTTAAACCCATGTCAATGCAAGCAAGTATAAGAATTCAAAAATCCCTGGCTTTTTTAATGAAAGTTTACATAAAGATGCTCAAAGTGAAAAGGAGAAAACTGAGTATGATGATCAACTTCCATTTCTCATTACAAAACGGCCTAATTTGTAAGAGTTGTGTAAGGAGAATCTACAAGTTGATAAGCTGGCTGTACAGACATATAGAAATTGAAAGGTTGTTTCGTTGTGCCTTGATGGGGTTTTTCTAAAATGATAGTAAAATGAACCAATGATTACTGTAAATGCTCTATAAAGCCCCTCCCCCCATCCCCCCTCCCAACATAAAGACAATGAAGCTAAGAAACAAGGTGTTCAATGGTTGTATCTTTATAAGTTTTTTAAATGTGCTGATTAAAATGCCAGAAGAACGCAATTACACTTAAACAAGTTTGTTAACTGGCCTTCATTATATGTTTTTGTCTTTGGCTAATGATAATTTTTGAGTAAGCTCCCCCCCCCAATCCCTCTCTATTAAGCCCCTTATCTTGAAGGTTAAAAAAAAATTAGCAAGCCCCTCCAAGTATTCAATATGCAAAATATGGCACTCTGTATACTTACCAATAATTCCCATTACCAATAAATTACAATTAAGTCTTTAAACTCCAAATTTGACACACACAGTGTTATTTGTCAGTACACGGAAGAGTTTTACCGACTGTTACCTTCCCTAGTAGTGTAAGGTTTGCAATGCATAGTGATAATTTTTTTTGCAAAAGTCAATTTAAATGTAAAAACTAAAAATCTGAACATCTCTTGAGTCTGGGAGGAAATTTTGGGGATCAATCTCCTCCTAGCTCCTCCTCTAGAGGTAGGTGTTGGGGCACATTAAAAACCGAAAGAAAGACACACAAATTCACCCAAAACTGAAAAACTGCAACTAATTTTGTCCAAACCTGAAAACTGCATAAAAAACATCAAACTATAAAGAATGTGCTACCCAATTTTTGAATCTGAAAAACCCATATTTTTCTTTCCAAAAACCGAAAACCAATAATTACTATATAAGGAAAACTCCAAATCCAAATGGCCATTAAAAATGCAAAACCTTTGGGTTTTTTGCGCAAAAACCTCCAAATTGATCTAAATAAATCTCAAATCCCTTCTCATCCTTAAGAAGGGTTGCTTTGACTCAAGACTCCATCCAACTCAATCCTTTGTGCTGTGGGCATAGCAATGATATATCTTACAACTTTTTAAAACTTATTTTGCGAGAGTCCTTAAACTTAAGTACACAAATGAAGAAAACGCGTATCGAGCGTTCATTTTAAATCAAAAGAATAACAAAACTTTGATTAAAATAAATCCTTAAGTAGTTTTTCCGCTGCGCCACTGAGTATTACTCCTCGGCATCAGTTGAGCATATAGCGTACAATTTTGGCCTGAAAATCACTTAAAGTACTATTAAGCCGTGGCTACACGGTGCAACCTTGCATGCAACGTTGTGCAGCTTTTCAAAATATTCACGGAAGAACTGAAACCCGATATCAGGAGGTTTGTCATTAGTTACGTAAGTTTTTACTCCACAAATCACTTACGTTTAAACGGATCTTCGTCGCCAAACACCCTCGAAAACGTCGCTCTCGGATCGCCGTGAAACGAAAACGCTGTAAAACCTTCAGGCATGTTGAATGTAGCATTGCCTTGGGACGGCATCGGGCGCCCTTTCAGTCCTTCCTCCCCGTACTTATCAAACACCTGCCGCTTCTGTGAATCACTCAAGACCTCGTACGCCTCGGCAATCTCTTTGAATTTTTCTTCTGCACCTGCGTCTTTATTCTTATCAGGATGATATTTTAAAGCCATTTTACGGTACGCTTTCTTGATGTCGTCTTCACTTGCATCTCGCTGTATGTTTAGGATCTTGTAATAATCCTTCCCCATTTCGCGACGTTTAAAACAATATGCTTGCTAACAAAATACAAAGTTACAAATAAACTTACATTTATCGAAAAACGCCTTTAACTCTGTAGGTTTAAAGGAGTATTATATTTCTTGGTTAATTTTCCAGTATGACAACATAAATGAATTTAGTGTCTTTTTTACGACTGGTCGGTACGGGGAAAGTTCCAGAAACGGTTTCCAAATAAGGACATAGTTACTTTTTATGGAGTATATTGCGCTACACAAGACGTGACGTGACTTATACTTTTTCATTTTCGTTTGAACTTTCGCTTACCGGGGTTTTTCACTTTTGTAATGATGATTGAAAAAACCTTTGACTTGCTATACCTGTTTGCTTGTAAACTGTTTAAAAACACTATTTTTTCAGGAAAACCGAAGGCTGTGAAGCGTTATAAATGTCCTCACTTCATTCACCACAGGCAGCCCGAACTATCAGTAAGAGATATATAAAGTAACGGATGCAACGGAGGTTTAGACAAGGATGCCACAAAAGCCGGGAGCCAATTACTGTGGGCTACTATTAAAAGAAACAGAAAAGTAAATAAATATTAGCTAACGTGGAACCAAAGTGCTTTATCTATTACAATCTAAAAACAACATGCAAGACGGTCGTGCCCAGGAGGCGCATAGTGTTGCATTTTGTATAGGGTTTCAAAAACATTAACTTCCAACAGGATTCAATTTTTAAATCCTTTATATTCAAAGCTCCGAAACTGTTTTGTCGTTTTGATTGTTTTCGCGCCGGCCGCTAAAGTTGTGCAGAGATTGGGTACGAAAGGTAACCGGGCTTGCTTTGTATCCGCTCCTTGTTGCTCTCATTCAATATGGCGGTGAGTTTTCTTTGAAAATTGATATTATCAATACTAACGATTTCTAGGCGATTTCATGTCTAATTTTGATTTTAATTTTTCCATTTTTTGCATCTCAGTCGCCTTCACCAACCGGGGCTCCTTCCCCTAAAGTTCGGCAACGAAGAACTTTAGGAGAAATGATTCAAGACTTGCAGAAACAAATTCAGGTATATTGATTGATTAATCAAACTCGAGTAAAAGTTCTTCGACCGTGTCAGTTGGTTGGAAATATTGTCTTCACGATCGAAGCGGTTAGATTTGTTGCGGTCTGTAGTTTTTTTTAGAAAAAAACGTTTTCTATATAACAGTCCATTCAATGATTCAGCGCTAAGCACAGAATGAATCGTCCACAATGTTAAAACGCCAAATTATTTGCACAGCTGCAGCGGTTTTACTTAAATTGGACTTAGTGTCCTCGCTCACGTGAAGTCTGTTTTTCCCTCCATGATAGTTATATTTCCGGTTGTTTATTTTTGAATTAAAAAACAGTGGGAAAATCAACACTGCCCCATAGCCAATTATGGCAGCTAGCTAGATGGCCCTAGTCTAGAATAAGAAGAAAGTCACATGGTCCAATTTACAAACCTTCAATTTACCAATTTTAATTAAACCTTCAATTTACTTAAATTTTTCTGTTATATGTTTATAGTCTTTACTACCCTTGCAAAGTAAAAAAAAACCAAAAGGTTTTAAAACCAAATTATAGAACTGTGAGGGCCTATGGTTTAACCTCCTCATCCATGGCACTGAGGTCTTTAAACCATTTGCAGATGTTAGAGCAAAGCAGGTTCTTTGAAACAAGTTTTCATCATAACACCTTAGGCAAAGGATCGGACTGGGCCTTGCACATAAAAGAATAGTTTCTTACTAATATTTTATATATCCATAGCTTTTTTTACCTCAGAAATGTTGATGAAATCTAAACAACAAGGTTCAAAATTGGGTTCAGAAAGTATGCCTTACTATGTAGGCTGTTCAATATAGACCATAATTTTGGTCAGCTGTCTTTTGCATGAACAGATTGTACATAACAGTGTAATAAGAAAATATTAAAGGTATTGCGTTTATATCGTGTGAATATGAATTAAATAAGTAAGTATTATATAGCATTCTGTAAACTTACTGAAGAGTTAACTAATAACATGCCAGCTGGGTGAAAACTTATTCCCTTTTGACTTGCAATATCTGAAAACAAACAAAAGGTTAGATCGAAACTCTTTCTCACACACCCACACAATTAGTGACGTAGTGGCTCTCTACTTGGTAACCAGGTAGTAGCTACAAAAAATGGTTTAGTTTTATCAATGCAAATTTCTCAGAAAAAGATAAATGACAAGCAATAAAAATAATAATTATCATCATAGCCATTGATTTTCTATGATGAGGATTACCTCCTGTGAAAGATCTGAAACTTTCCATTTCATGTTATTTTTGTACTAGCATTTTTAACTAAAATCTACATTATTTTTGTAGTGTCCTTTGTCAGATCATGGATATAAGACCCATCTCTTGTCTGGAAACTGACTAATTATTGAAGAGCTCAGTGCAAAAACTGCCTAAGTGATGATTTTAGGTTGAAAAATAAAGTTAAGGATTTCATGGGTTTTTGGTGTGCGATCAGTAATGAGGTATTTGAAGTCGACTTTTTTTTCCTGTTTCTGCTGCATTAAGAGCAATGGAAAAAACGGGGATACCATTTTTGTTTACTGGAGATAAAGTGGGTGCAAAAAAATCCAATTTTTATTTTTTGACCTAAAATAATAATTGTCACATAAGTTGTTTTTGCACCGAGATCTTCATATTGATTTTGTCTTCCAGCTTTTCACATATTTTTGTTTCATTAACAACACCAAGTTCATATTGAAAAGAAAAAAAAGTAAAAATATAGTCCTTTGAGCCAGATTCAAATCAGCAATAACCATGTTAGTTGTACAGTCCTCCACTCTTCTGACTGAGCTATTGAAGGGCTATGAATATGTGAATATTGTGTAAAAAAATCAAGAGTATTTTAGTCGGTAAGTGAGTTAGCAAGTAAGTATTAGTTACTAGTGAATGAATAATTATTTTTTGACATTACAGTCTTTTGGACCTGGCCCACATTCACCAGAGCAAGCTAAAGAGCTGGAAAAAGTAAAAACTGTCTACAGCAGATTCAAAGCTGAGCAGGAGAGGGTAATTTTTTGTTTCATTTGTAAACTATAATAAAACAAAATGAATCTAGATGGAAGTTTATAACCTCGGCTATCAATAGACAGGGTTCGCACAGTTGTGAAAGTCATTGAATATGGGGAAATTAGTCAAGGTTAATTGGGAAAACAAATTCTTTTAAAATCTTAAACCATATTTCATGATGAGTTGTCTTAAATTAACTTAAGTGTTTTACTCTCAATTCAAGAATGTTACACTGTCTTTCAATTTTCGTATTTGACAGAAGGTGTAATTGATGTTAAGAGTTTGATTAAAGTGATAGCTTGTTTTGTTGTAGTGAATTACTTAATTTCTTGATATTTTTCTTTCATGGAAAATGGCATTTGGTCATGGAAAAGTCTTGGAATTTTTTTTCTCATATACAGTGTGAACCCTGGTAGATACTCATATTTTTGACTTTTGTTGTGTCAGTGTTCACTTTATTTGCGGTAAATCATGACAAAAGAAATTACTTTTTTTCAACTGTTCACAGTGAGTCCTATCTGCGTGGGTATGCCTGACTGTTGCATAATGCAGAGACACCTTTTCTGAAGTAGAAGCAGAAATTTTTAATTGGACTTTCTACATCATACTAATATACAGATCTATACTATCGAGTTTTCAAGAATTTTCTACTCAGATTGTATTACTATTTTGCCCTGTATTATTAGTAAATTTGGAAAACTTTTCCATCCTGAGCCATACGTCTGCACTTTACTGTTATTCAGGACTCCCTAGTTATAGTTAAAGTAAGTAGTACAAGCTGTAACTGTTGACTCTCCAGGAAGTGAAGTTTGCTAATTAAAACAACATTTTCCTGTTTTTACTTTTTGGGGTAAAAACATAACTTTAAGTCCCTATCAAGCTTATTTTTTACTTTTTAGATTAAAGCTGTTGTCATCTGTGAACTCAAAAGTTAAAAAACCAAAGAAAATTTCCACATCTAACTATGCTTTTTAATAAAAAAAAAAGATCGAAATGTGAATTTTGACTGAGTAGGCCAGGGACTGGTAACCTGTGACATAGCAGCAGTGAATTATGAGGTTTTTGTTTAAAAATATTCTTTCTGCTAAAAGATGTCATGAAATTTTTATTATAAAAGTTTCAAGGGATTAATTCATTGATTAAAGTTATAACAATGTGACTATTGTAGTAAGAATAGAATTTTTTGAGGTAAAAAAGATTGTCTCTGCTTCATGCCTCGTGCTACATCATATGCCTCCTGCTACATCACATAATTTGCATGCTTCAAGTCTAAAATATGTAACAAGAATGGTGAGAAAAGATTTTATTTTTGAAAATTACAATTATTAAAGGGTTCTACCTTTCATCTGGAATTTAAAATAATAAGCTTGATAAGGACTTTAAACTTGTGATATATGTCTCTGTCTTAGCCAGCAAGCTCATTAAAGTATATTAATTGGTAATCTTAGCTCATTAATGAAGCAAGAAAACAAGCACAGCAATCTTCATCTGCTTCTGTGGTGGGGTCGCATCAGTCTCAGATTGTGGTTCCTTCACAAGTAACCCAAGTAATTGCTCCAGCTGGACATGTTTCTACTCAGCCGAGAATCGCTCCTGCGCCAAGCCTTACTTCCAGAACCATTGCTGCCCAAAGCACTCCACAGTCACCCACGTCACAAGTTGGTCAGCCAGTTCAGCAGGTTGTACATCCAACGACGGCAGTTGCAATTTTGCCTCAGGGGGTGGTACAGACTACAACCATTGCTCAAGCACCAACAAACATCAGCCAGGTAGCAGGACAGAATGTCACTATGGTGTCACCAAGACAGGTCGCTAATATGGGTCAGGTACCTATGCAGGTCACAAGTATTGGACCAGCACAGACAACAGGACAGGTTCCTATGCAGGTTACCGGCATTGGACCAGCACAGACAACAGGCCAGATCCCCATGCAGGTCACAGGCATTGGGCCTGTGCAGACCTCAGGACAAATGGCAGTGGGCCAAGCCCACACTGTGGCTTCAATTCTGCAAGCTGTTACACAACATCGACAAGGTGCATAAATTGTTCCAAGCATATTTATGTTTTTTTACTGTTCTTAAGTGTTCTAGATTGTTTAACAGGGTTCTGTTTTGTGTCTCAGACTTTACAGGGCTCAAATTTGCCACCCACAGTGGCTGGCCAATTGTACCCAAAAATGAATATTGGCTACTAGATTTTTTAAACAGCGGGCCACTACAGGATTGTGTGGAACCTTTGTGATTGATTAACTAAGAGTTATTGTTTCTAATGAAATAATAAACAATGTTATAAAAGAATGACACAGCTCTGGAAATAAATGCAATTATTATTGTGCATACAGCTACAAAAGCATATGATCTACATGGCATGGTTCATATATTGAATCTTGTTATATATAAAACTTACTTTATTTATCGTCATTACGATGTGAGTGGTTACCAATTCTCCCAAGCCTGTGGCTTTTGTTTAATTGCTCGATGGCACAGATCTTGACGTGAAAGTTGATTTTGTGGAGGGAGGAAAACCACAGAACCTGGAGAAAAACCCTCAGAGTCAGAAGAAGATCGACAAATCTTAGACCTCATGCAAACCCAGGATTCGATCCCGGGGAGACACCTCCCAGAGGTGGGAGGCACATGCGCTAACCACTCGGCCATCTTGACTCCCAAGGGATGAATGCTGGCTTCTAGATTTTTAAAATAGCTGGCTACCACAAGATGTGTGGAACCTTTGTGATTGATTAACTTTATAGTTATTGTTTCTAATAAAAATATTGATAAACAGTGTTATAAAAGAATGACACTCTGGAAACCAATGCAATTATTCTTGCGCACACAGCTACAAATGCAGTATGAATCATAATTATGTTGAACTATATAGAACTACTAAAACTTGTGCTCAGGGTCGCAAATTTTTGCTTCTAGTAAACAGGCTGCTACTTGCAAAAAAAGGTTAAATTTGAGCCTTGGCTTTATTGATTTATAAACTCAAGTTTGATTTGTCTACCAAAATGAATTGATGATTTAGCCAGAATAGGTACGCTTGCATCTTTACATCCTCAAAACTCCTAATTAATCCCTAATTTTTGTCTTTCCAAATATCCATCCATGGTTGCCTGATGATATTTAGGTGCACAGCATTTGTATAGGCTATATTGGAAGACACTAGCTTTAGATTTTATTAGGTTTTGTTTTTCGAAGGTCACTCAGATGAAAGCACATTCAATGTATCAACATATGATGATGATGAATGCTTTCAGCATCTGTATTCACTTTTGTTCAATTTCATCTGGCTTTTAACTTTACTAAAACAAACTTAAACCAAGGACAAAATTGAACCAAAAAATATATAATTATCTTAACCTTGTGATTTTGCTCTAAATTTTCCTATTTTCAAGCCATTTTATTCCCAAAATTACCAAAAATTTAAACTTGAAAATCCCTATTTTTCTTTATAAAATTCCTCAGGGTTGTAAAACTACCTGGGTGTGGTGTTATACCTAATAAGCTCACATTGTTTATATTTTATAACATCTGATTAGCAGTTCAGCCAGGTTCAGTTGTAACAGTGCAGTCCCAGCTATCCAGCACTGGCCAAATCAAAGTGTCACAGGCCCACTCATTAATGCCGCAAGCAACTATAAAAGGACAATCAACGATCCATCCGCAGATGATATCTGTTAACAACCCCAATGCTGCTACTGCTGCTGCAGTTTCGACTGTCACGAGAACTGTTGCTGATAGAGGTGAGAACAGGAACAGTAAATAATTTAATAAACAATAAATGATTACTATCATGGATCATTCTTGCTTTTACCAAACACATCATCTTTCAGAATTGAGATTTTTATCAAAGTTGATTCATTCTGCTCTGTGAATCCTTTTGTTTTAACCAGTTTAAGTATTTTCTGGCAACCTGGTGGGGTGTTACATTTTCTGTCTTGTGTATAAGTCAAGGCTAATTTTTCAGGTCATTTTTCACGTCTCGAAAGTTTGACTTGTGCATCATCTGAGTATATATCATTGGTAAACAACAGTCTGAGATTGGGTCTGTTGTTAACAAAATGAAGCTACTGGTTTATTTTCAGTCACTCTGCCATCTCCAACACAAACAGTTGGTAGCACCAATCAGGCCGTTACGGCTCACAGGACTTTGATACCAAATAAGGTGACAAGCTTATTGCCGCCAGGTAGCACAGCAAGTCCTGTGCTTGCTGGAACAACTGGGGTAGGCAATATTGTGCCAACAGGATCCATAATTAACAAGACACTGCCAACAGCAGTTGGATCTACTGCGAGAATAACAAACTACAATGTATCACCAGGTTAGGGAATTTTAGAATAATAGTTAATTATGATTTATCCAATGTTGATGTTGGGAATGCTAATGTAATAATAAATTAAAGTAAATAATAAAAAAATAGAATGATTTAAAAATAATAAGGTTCTTGACAGTACAAAATTCAACAGGTGTTCAACAAGTGGCCATCAACTTATTTTCACTTGTATGCACATAGTTTTTAAGTCAAAGATAAACTTGCCATTACTTGCCATTACTGGCAGCTCCCTCATCCAAACAGCAGGCAGAGTTCCGTCATTTGCTGGATTCTGCTAAGAAACCAGATGTTGATAATGATGATGATGATGGTACTGATAAGAATAATAGTTTTAATGTTTATGGTGATGATGGCGATAGTGATGTTGATGGTGATGGCAATAACGGTGATGTTGATAGTGGTGAAAGTGATGGTGATGGCAATAACGGTGATGTTGATAGTGGTGAAAGTGATGGTGATGGCAATGTTAATGGTGATAATGATGACCATGATGATGATAATGATAACAGTGATTGTGATGGTGATGATAATAGCAGTTATATAGTGACTGATATAATGATGATTATGAGAATGTTGGTGATGATGCTAATAGTATGGTAATGAAAGTATCATAATGTATCATCAGTTCTGTTTGGTAATTTAAAAAACAAATTTCTTTGAAAGTTGGTATCTGATTGAGGTTTTCAGTAAGGTTTAATCATTATTTGTTAGATAACTATGTCTGATTGTGTTTTGCTATTTTGTTTACTAAATATTTATAGGGTAACTTTATTGGATAATGTTATTGATTTTATAGAAAAAAACTATTTAAAATTATAATTCTTCTGACAGCCCTGTTTGATTTCATTGAAGATTAATATCTGGTTGAGTTTTTCAGTTAAGTTTAATCAATATTTATTGGATAACTATATCTGATTGTGTTTAGCTATTAAATTTATTTAATCCTTTGTTTTATTCTTATGAAGCCTCTCGACCTGACACTGCCAGTCCTCAACCACAGCAAGTTCTCACAAAGAGGCGCATACAAGAACTTTTACGAGAGATTGATCCGAGGGAGCAAATGGACGAAGATGTTGAGGATGTGAGAAACAAACATTATTGATTTTAGAAACAACAATAGACATACTCGTTAAATTAACCACAGTTAATATATGGACTGGTTAGGAAAGCTGGCAAACCTCAAAAGAGAACTACAAATGTACAAATGTACAAAGATGCTTTGTTATATGTTGAACAAAATTCTTTGTTTCAGGTGTTAGTGAGAATATTTTGACTTGCTAGTTGTTGATTTGCATTTGAACAGCTTTTGTGTTTTCTACACATTTTGTGCAAGCTCAAGACCAGAAAACAAAAGAAAAGGCAAACAAAGGCATACAACAATGGTTTCCTAACCAGTTGATGTATAGTAACTATGAATTAGCCTTAAACAATACACAAAGAAGGCAGGGTCTGTTGAGGGGGCAGTTGACCGAATCCTCCTACTTGATGTTTTTCAAATTTCGTTGTTCAAAATTTAATTTTTTTTCGGTCAATGGTTGTTTCTATGAATTACCCACCTACCCCTCCTTGGGCTTAGAGGTGTAGTCAAAGTTAGGTCAAGGCAAGAAATTAATCTAAACTTTTTTGGGGGGGGGGAGCTGCTCCCCGGAAACCAAGATTGGTCTATAGGGGTCAATCCTGGTAATCAGGAAACTTTTCACCAAACTGGGTTAGAATCATAGTCAAAATCAATTTTGGGCTTGATCTAAGGTTTAAGGGAGGGGTAGGCAGGTTTTTACCCAAAAACCAGGAACAGTCTAGTGGGGGAGAGAGGGGATTTAACATGGGATTTTACGGTAAGTCATTCTTCTTATTCTGGCCAACCAGAAGGCAGGGTGTGTTCAGGGGGCAGATGAGACAGCTCTCTGTCAGCTGCTTTTAAAACTCTTTTGGTTTTTCAGCTCCTGTTGCAGATTGCTGATGATTTCATCGAGAGTGTGGTAACAGCTTCATGCCAGATAGCCAAACACCGAAAGTCAAACACACTAGACATAAAAGATGTTCAACTGCACCTGGGTGAGTTTCAAAAAAAATTGAACAATGTCTAGTAGTTTTACCTCAATGCTTGAAAACATACTATAATTTCTTGTTAAGGTCCCTCCTCCTTAATAAGCCTCCCCCCTTTCCTTTTTGAAGCCAGAAATTTATTGACTCTCAACAAGAAATAATAAATAAGCCCCCCTAATGGCTTATTAAGATGAAACTGAAAATGTACTTTCCTTAATGAAGTAAGATTTTTACACGGTTATCTATAACTTCAGTGGATAGACCTTGCTATATGAGGAATGGCAGTGAAAACTTTTTGTCAAAATACAGTATTTTATATTAGTTCTTAAGATATTAACATCTAATGTTTTTAGCTGATGAGGTCACAAGTGGTTTCGAGCTAGGTTTAAAATCAAACCCAGGATATATGGCTCACCTTTCTTTCCTAATCATTTCATGCCCAGGCATGTGAAATATTCAGTTGGTAAATTCTCCCAACTAGAATTCACCTTTTCATGTAATCGGTTTAGGAGAATTTCACTTTTGATCCTCTGTAGTTAAGTTTTTGTGATCAATTCAAGTCTTACAAAAGTACTTACTTTATAGGAGAAGTTAACTGATAATAAACTGGCCTTGGCTGCAAGAGTAGAAAAGGCCCATTTTGTACAATAATTTTTTAATCGTAGAGCGATGTTGGAACATGTGGATTCCTGGTTTTGGTACTGACGAGTTGCGATACAAGAAGTCGATGTCCACTGAAGCTCACAGACAGGTATTCTTGCACTTGTCTGGTATAGGCGAGTTTCTGCTGAAATCATTCTTTGCATTCTGCTTCATTAGCAAACAAGCTATTTAAATAGGAGAAAGAAAAAGTTAAGCAACATCTGACTTTAAAAATTAAAATAAATGAAGAAATCTCGACTCAAAAAATGCAAAACAGCTGGAGGCAAGAACGATAATGAGCCATACATTTTGCAAAATTTCATGTTTTTAAAACCTCATGACATCATAGAAAGATCACTCAGCATATATCATTCCCATGAATATTTTCTGAGAAAGTTTGTTTTGCAGAAAGACTTCATATTCTGAAGCTTTGTTTCTGTAGCTAAATTGGAAAGAAGAGTGCGTTTGCTAATGAGGCAAAAACGTAAACAAAAACTCGCCAATAACGTTTGTACATAGATGTTATACTTAACCGTTTGTCACGCGATTGTGGTGAGCAAGTATAGATCGCTTCTTTTCGTATTTTGTCTGTTAAGCCGGAGACACACTAGGCGATTTTATACGCTGATCGCAGCGAACTTGTTCGCTTGCGAACCGTTGCGTACTTAATCGCTCGTATCTGACATGCTAGATATGGGCGATTTTGCACGCCAGTCGCTACGATCAAAGAAATTTGCTATCGCAATAGATGATACACTAAGCGAATTTCGGCAACCGCAGCGATCGGCGTATAAGATTGCCTAGTATGTCCCGGGCCTTAACTCTCAATTTTGTGTGCCCCCCCCCCTCACCTTGTGATTGGCTCCTCTACATACATTGCTTTGTTTCATTTGCAGAGAATGGCCTTGATACGAAAAACAATGAAAAAATAGATAATGCCAAAGTCAAAACGAATTAACTCAAGTTCCAGCAACGGCTACAATGGGGAGTGAAGAGACTGGAAACCACAAGAGCAGAGCAACTCTCAATCGTCATGGCAACCGAAAGGCCCCAAAAAAGGGAATTCTGCTAGTGCGAGAACAAGCCTGAATCGTCATAACAACCGAGTGATACAACCACGGCGTGCGTACTTCGGAAAAACAAGGCAACGACTTCATTCGTTTATGAATAATGCGATTCTAATTATATGTTTTATTGTTCTGGATAACATTGCTAATCAGTACCAGAAAGAACACCTGTAGAACTGAAGCGATAATTTGATAAAGTGCGTTTTTTAAGCTTAACTGACTAAACTTATGCCCACGCTCCCGTTCTAAAAAACGTTGAGTTCGTTTCTCGCCTGGCATCAAATATATATACCCCGACAACAGGGTGCTAAAAAGTGACTTTTGGTAATAAAATTGGTCAAAACCTGCTGTTTTGCCTTTGTACGAGTAAAGGGGTCTTTCGAAGTTCAACAAAGTCTTTCCCAGGACCTCTATGCAAACAAGAAGCTAAGGGAGAGGCTCTGGGAACGAGTTTTGGAATGATAGACAAACTTGAGGGCGTGTCTACTTATCAGGTGGTGAAAAACCTAAGGCTGTGCCAAACTGGACGGTTTTACGTCCGAAGGGCCCTGTTATTTTTGTTTATTTTTCTGCGACGAAAGTTCCGTTTTTTGTGGCAGTTGCAAAAATCGGACACTATATTGTTTGTTTGATGACTACGATATGGTTATCTTTCAACGTTTTTTTGCATTTATAAAATGCCGGCATCCGCATTAAAATCAACACCGCCACGGGCACTGACTCCGGCGGCTTCGTAGACCTGAACCAAGAGAATTCAATTATATAAAAAATAAAAAGTGAAAATACTAGGCCGAATAACGCGATGCCTCAACTATAAAACATACTGATTCAGTTGTTTCTCGAAACGTCCAATGAACGTTAAGCGGTAACAAATCAATTCTAGGACGTCCTACACGAGCCCTAATTCTGTAGAGTGTAGTCTGGTACCGAGTGCAGGAGGTTCGTTGTACGACGTGAAGCATGACGACATTGACATACATAACGTGCCACGTGGTGAAATAAAAATTCTTTAACTTTTTATAAAAATTATTTAAGTAAGCTAGTTCGGCTTAAGCAATTCGCCTGGCAGATTTTTCCAATGCTGCACAATTCTAATTTGCACAATTCTAATTTAAAAAGAAGAGTGTTTGAAGCAATTTATTCTCACAGGTTTGTGAAAAAGTTTATGTTTTTGTCTTGTTGATGACAGTTTTGTTTTCTCAAAGAAGTCTGTTGTGAAGAGTTGTGAAGAACTCGAAGGTAATTGAAATTCCATCAACAAACGGCTAAGGCCTGTTTCAAACGTCTTGCTACAGTTAAACGAAGCTCGCCTTAACATAGAAAGTTTGACTTCAGCAAGCCTTTACGTGTGAAAACTATATCTTTAAACTCTAATTTTAAGGGAAAAGATCAAAACAATGGTACTTCCTAGGAACCCGATTTAGGGGGTGGGGTATTATGTGCCGCCACCCACCACCTTTTTTCAAAAATGCTGAACTTCAGGAGCAAATATCATTTTCAATGAAATAGATATTGATAAAGTACTTGCACCAACGCCTTCTTTGTGGAGAGAGGAGTCCATGTTACAATAAAAATCATTACCCCTAAATCAGGTTTTAAGAAATTGACCTCTGAAAAAGTGGGGATGGGTGGGGTAGGGGGTATTTGCCGCCACCCACCACCTCCCCAGACCAAATTGGGTTCCTTAAAAATACCATTGTTTGGGCTTCTTCCCTAACTTGCAATTCCAGAAATGTAACTTTTCCCATTTCATGCAATAGTATTGATCCACAAGTAGAAGAAAAGTTTCGTGTTGAAAAACTATTGACTGGATAATTGATCATCTAACTACAAAAAAGAAAACACCCCGAAATTTTAAAAATTAAAATTTAATATAAAAGTAAAAAGCATTATTGACTTGTATTTAAATTGACCATCTAACGTCTTTTGTTCGGTTGTGTGACAATGGCAAAAAAATTACAAGACGGACACTTAATTTCTTCCTTCCACTTCGATTTCCTCTCGTTCGATATGAGGGTTTATGAAAGGATAAAGTTAGCCGAAGGTGCTACCGCCACATATTGACTGCATGACCATTGCTACTGCCAGATATTGGCTGTCAGTTTGCATCACTGCGCTCCAGATTTTTTTAACTGAAAAAGGCTCGAGGGGAAAATCAAAGCTGGCAATACAAAGAGAAGTTGCGGTTTGTCTGATTGGAACAACGCTACAGCAGAGCTCCTTTGATATAACAGAGAAACGAAACTGAAGAAGATACGTTTTTCATACGACTGCTGTATCAAAAAAAAGCCACGCGGTTAGAGTTGAGAGAGTACCCTCCTCAGCGCACCGCGTGTTCAGGGCCAAGCATTGTCGTTTTAGCGTATATTGGGCGTTCGTTTACATTCACCAGCTTTTGTTTTGTTTCTCTTTGTTGTAAAGGTTTCATAGCGAGATAATAGCTTTGGCACGAGCCTCAACGCAAAACAAAAAAGTCTCGCCATCTCTACGAAAAAACACTACCCAAATCGATTTTTCTTGCCCACGCTAATTAATAATATTTTGATAACTTCGCTGATTGACGGCCAAATGTAAAACAGCACTGCGTAATGTTTAACGATCTGTCACGTTTGACAGTTGGCTTGTATAGAGTATTATACGGCCCGTCTTTGCGGCTTTCAAACTGATAGTACGGCCTAGCACGGACAACTATCAAACTTGTTCTTAAGAATCCGCTAAAATTACCCAACTTAAAAGATGTCTCATCGTGAAACATGAAAACAGATTATACCAAGAAGATGTTTTCGAAAAGAAAAGACGAGGGAGACATGAAGAATGATAGTAATTGTTACGAGAACGGCGCACTGCCGCCCGCTGTAGTTCAGGTTTCGCGGGATGAGATCAAGAAATTTTTACGCGGTAAACGAGTTGGGAATTATTTACTTGGGAAAACAGTTGGTTCTGGATCTTTCGCTCGTGTTAAACAAGGGCTTCACATTCTAACAGGAGAAAAGGTAGGCTCAGTGTGGTAGACCTAAGCACTCTTTGTACAACCCAGGCTGTGTTATGAGTCTTGTTTTGATGTTTTTTTCCCAAAAAAGCAGGTAATGTTTTTGTGATTTAGATTTCGCTATTGTTTGGAGATTTACACTTTAGTGTTGTACATTTCAAACATTATTCAATTAGTTTGCAAGTTTCAACGAATACTGCACGCTATCAAAATACCCCTATTATTAATGCGTAATTTTAATGATCCGCTCCGTTCCTTAATCGTATGATCTTGATAAACATTAAAATGATTCCTACCCGCTGGCTGCACAGTTCTGCTTATTGAATTATGAATAAAAAACCTGTGAGCGCTGTTAGTTTGTCTACACTCGTCAAAATCTTGCATTTATCTTTCATTGAATTCGAATGAAATGATTTGAAATCGCCAAAGGAATATCGAGCTTTCGATACCACAGCCGCCGACCAAGAAACTTGATATTATTCGTTCTAGGGGTTGATATCACGCTGAATTACTACCCCTTTAATTCTTTAGTAAGTGGAATGCTTTGACTAAACATGCCTCGAAATTGTTTAAATATTGATATAAAGATTTTTGCACTGCTCAACTGAAGTAGCTGCAACTTCAGCGCGTTGTGATGTTGTTGAAAGAATAAAGAGCGGATTCACGAGGCGCGTCTGTCAGAACCGCACAGCGAAACATCGACTGGAATCTAAAAGAACAGCAAAGCAAAATGTTTGGAATTTAATCAATGCGAGGAGTAGACAGGGCGGACGCCTAAACTAGATTTTTTGTTTATGAGGTAGCGAAAAACCCCGCTTAATGTGGCTCAACCATTACGTGCTTCTGACAAGGTTAATTAATTCAAAAATGGAAATAACTATAGCGACCTCTTCCGGTGATTGTTTGGATATGGAGTACTTCTATAATATTGGTATCTGTTTTTGTGATTCAATCTTTAGTATTTTCAATGGTGGCTGCGTATCACAGACCTTGTTAATGATGTGTGGCTGAACATTAAAAGTTAATTTTAACCCAATTTTCTCCAACCGTTTGGCATAGTGCCACTATTTGATTCAAAACTCAACTGTTTTGAATCTCTGGAGAGTCTGAATATTGTCACTGAACAAACCTGAAAGTTTCTACTTGGGTTCTTCAAAAGCTTCAAAACAGCATCAGTCAATATAGTCCACAATTAGTCACACTCTTTTATAAGAACGCCTTATTTTTTGGCCGAGGTTGAATGTTCTTAAATTTTGGGGGGATTTTAATTTTAGGCTAAAGTGTTCTTAAAATGTTCTCAATAGATACTTTTCAACCAAAAATATATCAAAGATATCAAAAAGCTGTGGCGATCGCCAAACTCAGCGCATCCGTATTTGCAAAATTGCAAAACGTCGTAAACATTTCCCAAAAACTAATGTAGATATGAAGTTTGGAATTCGGTCTTCTTCCCTTATTATCAGCTGAAAATATGGAAACGAGGCTGCGCATGTCCATCTTTATACTTTTCGTTGGAGGATTATCAAGCTTCAAACCTTTTTATCTCCGTCAATTACGGCCAATCTCTATGAGACTTTGTAACTTTCCTACTTTTGATGTGCTGATATTGACTCTGGACTCGTATTCCCCATAAAATAAAGATATTTCTATGCCATACTAGCGAGACAAAGGTCTATACTAAAGCCAAAGGCCCGTCGGAATGAAATATAAATTTTTTACATGGAAACTGTGAATGACGAGAAATTGGGCTTCTGTGTCTGCGCAAGTCAAAGAATTGTGTTGGGCTGAGGGGAGACTGGAAGTTGGTTACCCTTACTCGATTTTTTCTCTAGTCCAAAAAAGGGAGAAAAAGACGTTAATGAAACTTTGTTCCAATTTTAAAGCTCGGGTGCTTATTTTCTTGGGAGAAGGCTTATGAATGGAAGGAGTTTTGCCATCTCAAAGGTAGGTTCCTAAACGCCCCGGGGCTTATACATGTCGGGGCTTATCGGAATTTTACGGTAGCTTACTAAATCCCATCGCTCTGCTTGATTTCAGGTTGCTGTAAAAATTATAGATAAGAAGCTTGCCCAAGAGGACCCGTATGTTGCTAAGAACATGCGCCGTGAGGCCCGCCTGCTACAGATGGTACGTCATCAAAACGTCATCAAACTGATGGAGGTGGTGGAGACCGAGCATAGGTTGGTGAATTTTTCACTGATGGGCAGACTGGGCTCTCACGTGACCACACCTACCTTAAACAAGTAATAAGCTATAACGAAATGATGTTCAGAGATGAGAAGCAGCAGGTTGATAAAGTTAGAAGGCATGGCTTCCAGTCTCAACGTTTAGTAGTCTGCCGGGAGCGGCTGTTTTTTAGGGGAGACTGGCAAAGTGTCAAACGACAAAACAAGCAAAATATTCGCAAGTTTACAGATAATCAACGGTTTTAAAGCGCGCGAAATACTGTCATCGATGAACAAAGAATATGTACGAAATGCGGTGGGTTGAGAGGAACTCAACACTCGAAACCATATTCGGATTGTACGCGTTTATTGTCATCACACTGAATGAAATCTGCGAGCCGTCGAATGACGATCGCTTCTACCCCAACGCTTAGATGCTAAAACTAAGATTCAGCTGGCAAATGGACTAAGACATGCAATTGCAATGAAGAACTTTAGACACATCTTGAACTTTGTCTGTTCGAAGGAGATGTTACAGCCCACATAATATGCCAAGTTGTGTCTTCTCTTCACGGTCGCCTTGTAGATGTTTTAAATTTGTCTTCAAAAAGATTGTGAGGTTGAAGATGTTCTCACCTTTTACAATGGCACTCGTGCTGAAATCGACATGAAAATCCACACCCAGTTTATGAAATTCTGTATCCGCCCCTGAATACTCTTCGCCTGCGCTTTCCAGTCTCAAAGCCGCTCGCTTGATTCATTGAAACTTGGTCTCTCCTAAAACACAGCGGCCACGTAGGCTAAACTTTAAGCAGTTCACAAAAAGCAGTAAATATAAAACTAAAATTTTTCTTAACAAGTATATGATGAGCGAGCCGACTTGCCCTACAGTCTAACAAATTCTTAGAAATTGTCCCATTCAGCTGTTTCTTGCCACTTTTTACATACTAAAAGTTAGCAGCATCAACTTTGTTAATTTACTAATGTCAACCTGCTCTTTCCATTTCTGGACATCATTTTGCCAAAGCTGCTTGATTTAAGATGGCTGCGGTCACGTAACCCCACCGGTGATATTTGTTTTGATTTCGCGTCACGCGGGGTCTTGTTTGTATCACACAGAATAATCAAATGAGTGTAGTGACGTTTTCTGCCATGCTCTTTCGTAGATACTACCTGGTTACCGAGATTGCACAGGGAGGCGACCTTATGGATTACATTTGCTACCGCAAGAGACTGGGAGAGAGAGAAGTGCGCAAGTTTATGCGTCAGGTTGTGTCAGCGGTTCACTATCTTCACCAAATTGGGATTATCCACCGGTGAGTGAACAAACTTAACCAACTCTGTGAAGTCTTTGAGCCCCTGTTACACTTGTGTGCAACAACGATGCGAAACCAGCTTTATCTGGTTTTGTACCGCGTAACATCAACGCCGTTGTAACTCGAATGCCCCTTTGAATAGCTCTAGTTAGGCACAGACAGATTCTGCTCAAAAACTTTTAAGAAGTTTCTCAAAATTACTCAAAAAAATCCGCAAAAGTTGCTCAAATTTGAAAAAGTTGCTCATAAAATATTAAAAAATTGCTCAAAAAATATTAAAAAATATTTACACCCTAGTTGTCTGATTTATTGAAAAGCAATAACAAAAAGAAGTTTTAAACCAAAAAACTTTAAAAGATCTAATACTATCTTGCAAATAACTGTAACAAATGAGAACCTCACTCAGGGCTATAAGGTTCTTAAGAAGTCCAAGCAATAGCGCTGAAAATGCTTCCGCCATTTTTCTTTCTTTATTTGGGCTGCCCAATCACATGCACCATAACCAGAGGACTACCAACCAGACTTGATACATGAGATACACAACATGCACACTAATACAAAGTGTTAAATTATGCTATTTCCAACTCATTGTTTGATTTAGAATTGCAAAATATAGTAAAAATTTTCATTTTTGTCAAAGATGCTTGAAAAATCGAAAATGTTGCTCAGAATCGAAAAAGTTGCTCAGTATCGAAAAAGTTGCTCAAAAGTTGCCGAGCAGAATCTGTCTGAGCCTAGCTCTAGTGCAAAATTCAGAGCACAATGATGTGTTAATTTTTTACTGTCTTCATTATTGTCAATGAGCGATCTGAGCCATAAAGCGAAGATTGTGTGGCGGCAAAATCATAGAGCCGCGTGCAAAAGTTTCGAATCAAACTGTAGGCGTGAAAAATATCTCGAGTGATCGAGCGAAAAGTTATGTATCTTACAATAGAAAAAAAAATAAACCAATCATATCGCGGAAATTCTTCGTGATGTCATGACTTCCCATGGCATCCTTGTGACCTCAGTCGGGAGCGGCGAGTCTCCTGGTACTAGCAATAAAACAGTTGTTCGTTTTGTCCCTTCTTTAAGCCCATCGAGGCTATGGTAGTCGGTTGCCTTATTTTACTCAAGTAAATTCAATCGATCTGTTAGAACTTGAATTAATCAAAATGAAAGCTTCAGGCAAGCAAGCGTGTCGAAAGGTTTGCAAAACGGTTACGTTTTATACGTAAGAGATTTTGTCCTTCAGTCTGTAAGCAAATATTGTCACGAGCCTACTTAGTTGAAGATAGATTTCGCAGTATGAGTTTTTTTTAAATGAAATAAACAACAGCGGGAATGCGTTAATCGAGATGACTTTATGGCTTGTCGGCGGCGCGGTGGCCGAGCGGTTAACATGTGTTCGACTCGTAACCCTAAGGTTGCGTGTTCGAGCCCCGGTCAGACCACTGTATTGTATCCATGAGCAAGACACTTTTCCTGACTTTGTTCCAGTCGACTCAGTTATATAATTGAGTACCAGTTCTGTTGTGAACTAACCTGCGATGGATTAGTGTCTTTTCCAGGTGGAATCAAAGACTCTCATCCGCTTAACACCACAGAAACCGAAGATAAGCGCCGGCCCTATGAGCCACTTAGGCTCGAGAAATAATTTAGTTCTTTAGCTTTTGGCTTAGAGTATTGGCACGGTGCAGCTCGTTGGCGTTTGGCAGTAGCTACAACTAGATTTTAAAACAATATAACTCCCGCTGGTGTTTGGGTATGATATTACAATGTTTTGTAATAGCAGTGCGAACTGCACACGTACTCTTTCTATTTAGGCCCTTAGGCCCTTAGGGTCCACGGTATCTAGTTTACTTATCCAAATTTTTTCTAATTTTTTTGATGCTTTACAGAGACCTGAAGATTGAAAACCTTCTAATGGATGAGGACTTTAACATCAAAATTATTGGTAAGTAACAGTCGGCCTTTTTGGTCTATCTTAAGCCGTGGATACACGGTGCAACATTGCATGCAACGTTGCGCGCAACTGAGACCCTTCGTGTAACCACACGGTGAAAACGTTGCATGCAATGTTGCAGGAGTAGGATCGGTTTCTACTTCGCGCAACATTGCGTGCAACGATTTCAAAGGTGGCTACACGGTGCAACATTGTATACAACGTTGCGCGCAACTGAAACTCTTCGTGTAGCCACACGGTGAAACCGTTGCATGCAATGTTGCAGGAGTAAGATCGGTTTCTACTTCGCGCAACATTGCGTGCAACGATTTCAAAGGTGGCTACACGGTGAAATTCTCCCGTTGAGCGCAACGTTGCAAGCAATGTTGCACCGTGTAGCCACTGCTTTAGAATTGTAATAAAGCTTTTGATCAAACACTATGATAACAGTTTTTCACTGTTACCCTCCGGTGTCTCAGGGGGAAGGGGTACAGGGTGGACAGCTGCCCCCCCCCTCCCCCCCTCTTCCCCCTCAACTAAACATTACGAGGTTCCGCCGGCTCTGTAAATAACAAACAGAAAAGTTAAATCAATAGAGCACAAGAAAACTGAAACAACCTTTGTGTCAATATTACTAGGTTGCCAGTTCACATTTTTTGTTGATTGCAATATTAGGTTGGGTACACACAAACGTATTCTTGGTAAAAAAAAACTGCGAAGGGAGATGGGGGTGGAGTTCTGTTCTGAAACTCTGACAGAAGAGCGCATGCTGGTTTTTATCAAGCCAGACCTTTTACGCATGTTTAATTGGTTTGTTCTCTTCCATAGATTTCGGCCTTAGCAACATTCTCAACAGAACTCAGTCCGACAAACGTTCCCGGATGGAGCACTGCCAGACCCAATGTGGGTCCCCGGCGTACGCAGCCCCCGAGATTCTGGGCCACAAACCTTATGGTCTAGAGGCGGACGTCTGGAGCGTGTTAGTTGATTCTGAACATTGCTGTTACTGCTTTTGAGTTCTGATTGGTTGCTGTAGAATAATTGTTTCAAACACCCAATGATAAAACAATCGTGATAATGATACTGGTGATATTGGCAACGACAATGATGATATTGATGACAACGACAACGACAACAACAGTGACAATGATTTTGCAAATTGACCATGACTGTGATTATGACTATGACAATGACAAGGACTTTCACTTTAAATACGACTATGACAATGACTATGACTACGGCTATGACTTTGAGTATGAATATTACTATGACTATGAATTGAAATATGAATATGACTATAACTATGACCATTATGATTATGACTATGACAATGACTGACTTTGAATATGAATATGAATATGAATGTGAATATGAATATGAATATGAATGTGAATATGAATATGACTATGACTATGACTATAAATATGAATATGAATATGAATATGACTATGAATTTAAATATGAATATGACTTTAACTATGACCATTATGATTATGACTATGACAATGACTGACTTTGAATATGAATATGAATATGAATATGAATATGAATATGAATGTGAATATGAATATGACTATGACTATGACTATAAATATGAGTATGAATATGACTATGACTATGACTATGACTATGACTATGAATATGACTATGACATTACCACTATAACTATGACCACTATGACTATGTGTGTGTCTATGACTATGACAATGACTATGCCTATGACTAAGACCACGACAAGGGTTAAGACTATGACATGGACTTCGATTATGATAATGGCAAAGACAATAATGATGGTGATAATGATGAAATGGAGATGACAATAATAACAACAGTGATTGAGTTGTCGCTTTTGTTGGATTTCAGCGGAGTCAACATGTTCGCGATGCTGACAGGAAAGTTGCCATTTACAGCCGACCCATTCCACATTACAACCCTCTACAACAAAATGAAGAACAACGAAATCAACCCGCTCCCCGAAACCATCTCTTCTGGTACGTTGTGTGTGCGTTTTTTTAGCCAGTTTCATTCCTCTCACTCCTCATTCAAATGGCTCGTTTCAAAATTCTCCTAACTGTAACTCTACAATTGGTGGGTGACACACTCTGTGTTTTAAAACGCCTATGCAGTGAAAAAAAATTATTACTTCAGTGGATAGACATTGCAAAATGAGGAACAGCTGTGAAAAAATTTTGTCCAAATCTTTTATGGTTCAGAATCGAGATATTTTACACATTTTTAGATATTTTAAACATTTTTTAATGTTTTCAACTGATAACGTGTGGCTGGCAAATTTTGGGTTTTTTGAGATTTGCTGCCAATCCATGACCTTTGGATGAATTTGAGCCACTACTGGGCTGATGATCTATCTACCTCTGCGATCACCTACCATGATACTTTGCACAAACAGGTCGTTTGTAGAAACTGGTCACGTGTCAATGAATGACGGCGATTTTGATATTCTTTTGTCTACATTCAATTTAGCCTTACTGGCCTCGTTTAAGGTAACATATTCTTTTGATAGTTTAACTCAAGAACTACACTAGTAGGGCTAATTTGAATGGAGACAAAAGACAATTTACAATTTGTTTTTACAATGTTTTTGAGTTTTTATAACTGCTATGTGCTAAAAATAATTACACTTGGGGTTGTTACATAGTCTTTCTCTCCATGGCTGAACTTATACTCTTATTTCTGGTATCGGCTGGATAGACCAGTATTCTTCAAGAAAGCACCATTTAGATTTGAAACGTTTTTCAGAATCATTTTTGACCGCGATAATCTTTTCTGTGTGATATTTGCACTCGATTAATTGTTTGAAACTTGAAACAGTCGGTATTATGGTTTTCTTACCACATTTCCATAAATGTAATTTACCTAAGAGAAGAAGTCAAAACAATGGTATTTTTAAGGAACCCAATTTTGTCGGGAGAGGTGGTGGGTGGCGGCACATACCCCCTACCCCACCCCTCCCCACTTTTTCTGATCTCAATTTCTCAAAATATTGGCTTGAGAAGGATTTAACTTTTTAGCTACTAGGTTGGGTAAAACTGTTGATATACCCCATGTCGCCAAGGGCTCTTCCCGTCCCCCGGGGGGTACTTCGGGGTCAAAAGAGTAGGGATGACCGTCGGAAAAGTCCCCAAACTACCCTAAAAATACCAAGGGACAGAAATTTTCCACCCTTAAAAATACCTTTCGGTTTTAAAATTACCCGAAAAAATACCAATTGAAAGCTGATAATTTTCCCTGGGTAGCTAGTAGGTCGGCACTAAGTCCCCTCGTGTTGCGCTGAATGTGATATGCAGTAAATAAAGGCGCGCACGTAATTGGACGTTCGCCGAAGGACTTTTGTCTTTATTTGTTGTTCAGTACGCATATTTGCTAAAGCACGAACTGCACGCAGACCAATATCTTCACGTTTTAAACCCTAGAAAATACCAGACTCTTGGTTAAACACAGGATTTTATTTAACAACCCCTAAAAAATACGACGGTCATACCTACCATCCCAATATAGGGAGTACCCCCCCCCCGGGCCCCGGCGCCTCCCAGCAGTGTTGGTTTAACATAAAATATAGGTCAAATTCCAACATTGAATGGAGGGAGGGGGAGGGGGACGGTGGGAAGGGGGTATATCCAACAGGCGTACCAACTAGTTTTGTCGAATCTTTTCTGTATGTTTTTTGTGAGCTACTATACCCAATAAAGTAACACCAAACCGTACAGACGTAGTTGAAATTTTATAGTTCTACTTGCACCTCCTGTCCTAGCTTGCAAAGACCTTGTTTCGCGATTTTTAACATTTGACCCGAAGAAACGAATCAGGTTGGACGAAGCAATGGAGCACGAGTGGATGAAGAACGGAAGCGAGGAACCTCTTGTTCCAGTCCGCTTCCCAAACTACTTGAAGGATTATCAGTTGAACCAGGATATTATTAAACACATGGTAGACAAGATGAACTTAAAGCGGGCTACAATAGCCGCTGCTCTTATTCAGAACAGGTTTGTTGGGTTTAAGAAACGTCACACGGTAAATTTGTTAAGCGGTAAACTTGTTTAATGGTCTTTCTGAAACTGTGCCATTCTGTACAATTTTTGCAACTTTCAGAGGAGAGGCTAATAAAATCTTACAAGCAAGAGCAGGCTCGCTAAATAATAACACTTTAGCCATAGATTTTCAATCATCGAATAGTTTTCAATCATCAAATAGTTTTTTTAGTCACCAGGTGTTTTTACGCAACCCTGTTCTCAGTGTGTGTTCAAGTAGCGTTTATGCATACGGGAACGTTTTTTAAAACTTATTATTATAATTATCATTGTTATTAATTTGTTATAGTTTAACAGCATTCCATCAATAAAGACAATTACCCCGTTATTATGATCATTTTTTAGCCTTCAACCCCGTTAATACGAACATCCTTCAACCCTGCTGATTTTCTCACTTTCTTCACAGGGCTACCCCCGAGAGTACAATTTACTACTTACTCGAGACAAGGCTAGACAGGGTTCTCCACGGGCCACATAAACGCAGGAGCATTCATGAAGAACTTCTTCCCATTGATTCACTGCAGGCGAAAGCGTTGTCCACGAACCGGGGGTCAGCGGTTACACCCAATCACGATCTAGAGGAAGAAATGGACACTAGTTTGAAGAAAAACGTTTTTCCTGATACAACAAGAGTTTGTAGTCCCGCGAATGAGTGTGGGAATGGAATAGATTTTGTAGACGGCATTAAAGCTGCAGACTCTCCAACGGACAAGAACTCAGAAAAACTTGAAAACGCAATGAAACCGGGTAACACTCCAATTGTTGTTGTAGCACATGAAAAAAACACTTTAGAGCGATTCGTAGTCGTTAAAGAAGATCAAAACCACAACACGTTGAATGCCGAAGACAAATTAGGACTAAAAGAAAATTCTGCTGACGCATTTGATAGAAATGACTTTACAAACCAGGACTGCTCTGTATCGGATCAAGTAGAGGTTACCAAGGACGTGTCACGTGTCATTGAACCTGGTGAAAAACCAAGTCCCACCGAATCAAAGGACTTGATACCAAACGAAAGTTTTAACAAGCCTGAACCCAATGAGAAAGTTGTTTCGAGTTTTAAGGATGCCAGTTCCAGTTCGAATATTTCTCATATTTCTGTTTCGAGCCTGAGAACTTCAAGCCGCGACTGTGATGCTCAAATGTCTATAACAATCTCGAGTGCGAAGAGCCTTGACTCTCAAGCACTGCTTGACGACAAAGGTTTCAACTCGACTGAAGAACCCACCTGTTCACTGCCCAAGAGGAAGAGGAGTTCCGGCAGATTACAGGAAAAGCGAAGTATTTCAAGTAAAATCCCGATCATCGGGAGTGTGTCCCCTGCACGTGCAAAGGTTATCTCGATCCCGTTACCACCAACCGGTGCCAAAGAGGATAGAGAGCAGGTACATTCATAGAAGACTTTTCCCCGGGAGAAGCGGGGGAGGGAGTTCCTCCCATATTTGTGCTAAACAGAGTAGTTGTTCTGATGCTCAAAGTATATCATAAACAGGATGTAATTTTATGCAGTAGAACCCCACTTTACGGCCACCTCGTTATAACGGTAGCTTTACACTGTCACCCCGTTATTACGGCCAATGTTTCTAGCCCGTAAGTGACCGTGTTAACAAGGTCCCACTGTACTGGAAATAATAAACAGGGCATAAAAGTTATAACGTGACACAATACCATGAACAGGGTAAAGGTTTTAGAGCTCGAGCGGCACCCCTCTCCCCCCTACCCCCTCTCCCTCTCCCCCCTCTCCCCTCTCCCCACCAAAAGAACTTTAGTTTACTGCAAACTCTATGGGTTAGCTAGTCTCAAGTGATTTTACTTATTTTTAATACCTTATTTAATACTGCTCATTCTCGGTAGGTCACAAAAACTATGCGCTCGACTTTCCCTTCTTCACGAGTTGTTTTTCCCGAAAGTGTGCAAGTACCAAGCCCGCGGCAGCGAGAGAAAACGCCGTTGAGTTTATCCTTTACGGCTATGGTGGAACGAATTGCTTCAAAAGCGAACAAAATCGACTCTGATGAAGAAGCCTCGCTTGCACGCCGACTTCGCAGGATATCACGTGACGATCTTCCGAGTGGCCCTGGTGATGAGGGTCCAGTAACCTTAAGACAATCTGGGTATGGTATGTACTGCCAGATAAGCGCTGCTAAAGAAGCTCACAACGTTCAAGAATCCCTTTCGATTTCTCATGACTCTGTACAAAATGCGGGGCAAGAACTTTCACAGCAACCTGACGGGTCTGATGCCGAAGTTCCAAAACCAGAAGCTGAACTTACTAGACCGGAAAATGAATTTACTAAACCGGAAGTTGTTCTCCGGTCTCCTAGTCCTCGAGCGCCATCATCACACCGCTACACAATTCCTGTGGTACAAGGAAAAGATTTGTACAAAATCATTATTGGTTCAACTATCACAAAAGGTCCCACCACGCGGATACGGACAAAGGCTGTTCCAAAAAGCCAATCAAAAATACCACTTCCTAAATCCGAGATTTCAGATAAAGTATCTGCAAAGGAAGGAATTGGAGACACTCAAAACACTGGTCGAGTTTTTAGACTCCCTCTCCCCCTTGCAAAACCCAAGAGTTCCTCTTTTGATCAGGTCAAAGATCTTAAAAAACAAGAACCACCAAATCTTATGTCAAATATGGTCTTGACATACCATACAAAATCGCCTGCTATTCAGCCCCTTCCTCTCTCCCCACAGGTTAAAGATCTTACATCTTATGAATTTTCTAGGAAAAGCACATCGGGTGAGACTTTGCGTCATGAAGACTTTAGCCGGCGTAGAATACTTCGGCGAAGTCACAAGGATGATCAAGAAGAAATGAAAAACCGTCGAAGGACAGTACACGTAATGGACGGAGAATTTAAGACACCCGTGATGCGGGAGAAGGTCTCGAACTCTCTGTACTCGGAGCAGCCACATAACAGTTCAACTCTTGATTCAACTAACGTTGACGAAACGAAAAGACGCGTACGGGTTCGCGCCAGGCCCCGCTCTTTGATAGAACCATCAGCAAACACAAAGGCGCCTTCAAAGTTTGCTATTTTGAAGTTTACTCATCGTCGGAGTTAACGAAAGTCTTTTCGCGGTAAACTAGAAAACCAATAACAAATATTCATGTAAGAAATTAAATATCGAAAGCAAGCTTCCAAATATTTTTAATCAAATTAACAGAGCTATTTATGTGTCATAACCTCAGTTTCCGGTTAATTTGCTTTTTTCACTAACCCTTAGTACATCAAAAGTTTTCCGACTACTAGTGGTTATGTTTCCAAGAATTGTTGAGAATTGTGTTGCATCAGGTTATTTACAAAAAACTTCCCTGGTTAATTGCTGTAATTCCAAAAAATTATGTTTACGTTGCTTCCGGTTCTTAATGATTGAAGCTTTAATTTCCTGGATGAAATTTTGTTTCCAGGAATTGCTCAAATTTGTTAGTTAACTTAAATACTTTCCTAAAAACAATTCAAGTTCAAATTTGTGTTTTGGGTTCTCTTGATTACCCGGCTATGGTTTTATTTTTAAAAATGAATCGATTTTGTGTTGTTTCGGTTTTTTTATACATCAAGAACTTTCTTGGTTATTGCTTCTTTCCAAAATGTGTCCTTTTTGAATGTTGTATCGGATCCTTAAAGCATTGAGCTTTTCCCGGATATAGTTCCAACTCAAGAGTTGTTCAAACTTCTGTTTCGGATCTTTTACTTTCCGATTGATATACATTTTTTTAAAGAAACGTTCAGTTTTGTGTGACTTACTATGTTGTTTTCATTTCTTTATAAGCTGTAAGCTTTCCTGGCTATCGATCCATTTAATTTTTGCTTACGTCACGAAAACTCAATTTCAACATACAATACATCATTCTCTCTGTGGTAGTTTCGTTCTTGTTTCCGGCATTGTTTACGATCCTACCAAACAGCAGGCAATCGTCAAAATGGTTAAGCAAAACGTGTCGTTAGTCACTGAGCTGAAAAATGGCGCGAAACGCACGTCCACAAGTTTAAAAAGGCGCGAAAGTAATATTTTGAGTGAAAGTGCGCGCATGTTTTTTGTTTTCGACATTTCACGTCAAATTTTTAGTGACATACCGATTTTAATCGAATTAAAAGTGTGTTTTAAGGTTAGCTTGAAGAAATCTTTCTAAAAATATAAGGTTTTGTAACGCGACTTTTTAAAATTTTCTCAAATATTTAGATAAAAATATTTTTGTTATGCTTTTGAAAATTTGTCACGTTTGCGATTTGGCAAACGTCAAACCATTCTGTTTGGTATTTATTTTATTTACTAGTAGGTATCACTGTCTTTAAGTTCATGACTGCTGATTTCTCTCAACATAAAACCGGAGCTGTTTGGGTTATGCAAAATTTTAAGTTTCCAATGCAATCAGTTTGAGCCAAAATATGTTGCTGTAAATTTTTACGCGAGAGATTTTTCCTAAAATGCAGGCTAACGGATAGAGTGACGTTAGTGTTTTTTCAAATTTACTACCCCTTTTTTTGTTATTTTACTATTAGTACTATTTTTATCGTTATCACTGTTGTTGTTATCGATAACAGCGTCATGAGCATCGTTATTACTATTATTATTATTGTTATTGTTATTAATATTAACATTATCAACATTATCATTATTCTAACTAGTATAAAGAACGTAAAACAAGCAAACTTGTTAAGCATTGGAGAAAAAGGACATTTTTTTAGTCTACGGTTAGTCTAAATTTATATACAGTTACAACTGAAGATGTTCAGAGACATGAACGAAAAATGTTTTGTAGACTAAAACATGTTGTCCTTGTCCTCAAATTAGTATAAAATTGTAATTAGAATATTTTTCCCAATATTGATACCTTTTTGTTACGAATACAGCCAGGAGTTAGCGTAATAAATAATTTCCTTAAATTTTCTGCCTTAAAAGGCAGTATTTTTTTTCTCAGCCTATTTTAAGGACCATGAAGAACAAAAAATGAAATCATTTTTCAAGTTTAAACAATGCAATATTTTTATACTTAAAAAAGTGAGTAAAACAGATAAAAAATTTCCAAATGGACGATAGATAGAAAATTAGTTAACCTAAGAAAACAAATTTAGAAATAATTAAATTCAAATAGTAGAATTGAAAAATAAAGATGAATTTTAAGAGTTTTGTTTTCTTCATCGATGCATCATTTTCACGGCAATTGCCCATTCCGGAAAAAAGTAGGGGCCTGTACTTTTACCCACGGTTCCTGGAACATTCATGAAAATTCTAAACTTTCTTGTAAAATTAAAACGCACAAAAAGAATATGTAAACTTCAAATTTGACGTTCAAAGTGTTGTTAGTACAAGGAAAAGTTTCACCAACTTTGGCCTGCTCTGTGCCTTGGCGTTCAGTTGTGTTAGGTCCGCAAGGCATTGTGGTAATCATACAGCCGCCATTTTTTTTCAGACTGGTCAATTACTGTACACGCAGGAGGCCCCAAGGGAAAATCTTTTTAAACGAGGTCGAAAGTAATTTATACTGATTACCACGCCCGTTCCCTGGTCTCGTTTCCAATTCCAGCTGCTTTTATTTGTTTTCTTTTTATTCACTTTCAAGCAAGAGCCGTTGAGAGGAAAGATCTTCGACTCGGCAAAAACTCAAACCTGCTAACCAGATATGTTCAAAACGTATCAGGCGCGTAGCTCCCATTTATATAATTATTGGGGAGGGGATGAGGGCGGGGGTAGTATCTAGAAGGGGGTAAGGGTCACCTCAAATTTGAGCGGACCTCAGTGTGTCAGCAATTCTTGAAAAAAATTATTTGTTGTATGCTGTTCTAGTGAGAACAGCCAAGTAGTTATGTGTTACAGTCATTGCTAAGCTATCGTATTTTCTCTATGAAGTCCCCCGAGGGAATTGACTTTTTATTTTTTGAGAACAAATGTGGTTAATCATCAAGAGTTCCAGGTTCTTATAGTTCGTGGATAGAAAGAATATTTATATGTATCATTCAATGTAATTAATTGTTGAAAAGGTG
>JAOBAT010056867.1:0-11650 GCA_026413305.1 Hydrozoanthus tunicans | reverse complement strand
GGCAATTATTCTAAGTTCTTTGTACTGTTTATACCGAGTTTATGTTTCCAGGAATTTCCTAGGGCAGGCTTCTTGGCGATTATTCTAAGTTCTTTGTACTGTTTATACCAAGTTTGTGTTTCCAGGAATTTCCTAGCACAAGCGGCAGTTTTTCTAAGTTCTTCATACTGTTTATACCAAGTTTATGTTCCAAGGAATTTTCTAGGGCAGGCTTTGTGGCAGTCTTTCTAATTTCCTTATACTCTTTATATCGCGAGTTAGTGTTCCCAGGAATTTCCTAGGGCAGAGTTCTTGGCAGTTTTTCTAAGTTCGCTGGACTGTTTATACTGAGTAAGTGTTCCCAGGAATTTCCTAGGGCAGGCTTCTCGGCACGGAGTTTTTCTAAGTTAGTTGTACTGTTATACGGAGTTATTGTTCCCGGGAATTTCCTAAGGAAGGCTTTTATAATTATTACAAATATCATTATTTATATACATTACTTTCTAAATTAGATTGTATGATTAACGTAGAAGAGCCACCTGGTGGAATGTTAATAAACCATTGTTATTATTATTTAAACATCCTTTCCTAATAATTATAGAACTTGCTTGGTCAAAAACGTAAAGAGTTAATGTTGCTTGTCTTTTCAACTGCTTGGGTCAAGTTGTCTTTTTTACTCCTTCGGTCAAGATCAAGTTAGAATAATCAAATGTTTGCTCTAATCGGCAGAGCTCTTTGTGTTATAGGTTTTTTTGCACCGATTTTTCCATATCTGAATATCCCGTTTTGAATCTGAACGTGTTTTGTGTTGTTACTCAATGATATCTGTCTATTTCAAGAACGATATTGGTTTATGATAAAAGGCTGTATTCCAAATTTCTACAAATTTCAAGACTCTAAAGCTCAAACAAAGTTCCTTGATTCATCAACAGTGATGTTTGATCCGTTTCGAGTCTGCCTTCTTTTCCACTACAATGCTTCAAAAGTTAAAAAAAGTTGAGACTTGACTAGTACTTTTGAGTTGCATTCATTTATAGCAGTCTTTGACATGCGTAATAACAGCTGTATCTTATTTCGTTTTTTTTCTGAAACGTCTTAAAAGGCTGTGAAAAAAGGTGCTTTTAGCTCAGCTTAAGAGTCAAACAAAAATATATCCACCGATTACAATGATCAATGCCACGAGAACAGTTGCAACTCTGCCAAGCTGTTTGTTGGTTCCATTGCAGAAATTCACGTCATCACAGCAGTTCACATTGCACTTGGTAAACGGGCCATAGGAGCTGCAAAAGTCTTTGCATGCTGATTTGTCCATGCACGACCTATCAAATCGTTTAGGAGTGCCGCTCTCTGTGTACACTTTGCCGCAAACTGCGTTGGGGGAATAGCATCGAATTTTGATGTTATTTTCATTGCACTGGTCCCAGGACTTGGAGCTTGCGCAGTCGTAGCACTCGATTGTAAGCACTGAGCCTAGAAAAGGAAGTTAAATTAAACGTTATTATTTAAGCAAAAAATTAATCATCAATGCTAGACATTCTAAGGGACAAATAAATACTTAACGGAGTGTCAAGTCTATGAAATGCAGAAACATGTAGAACTGCTGCTCAAAAGGTTCTTCTTTTGAAACATACAATAAAGATGGATTTCGTCGAAAAAATGCGAAAAACAACTTAGGATAATATAGGAAGTAATAGGCTTTGAATCCGTGCAAAGACGAGACGCAAATTCAATGTGGCAAAAGATTATTTGATTTAAATATGTAGAAACAAGAACAGCAAAACCAACTCAAGGTTTGGGATAAGTCAAAAAAAGATAAAAAACGTTAGTTCAAAAAGATTTAACAAGTTAGTGTGTGTGACAACTTGAGGCAACGCCCTCTCGAGAACCTTTCAAAAGCTAAACCTTTGTTACAGTCTTGTTGGAAAATACAATAATTTTAAACTAGTTTAGATGAAATTCGACAAACAAACGTCAAATTTTAATTTAGGTGTTACATACATGTTTCGGTAGAAAGCTCTGCCTTAAGTTTTCAAGAATAGCTACAAAACTGTTTTAGTTTATTTATTCTATTTTACTTTGATTTCATTTCTTTGATTTGATTTGACTTGACTTGACTTAACTTGATTTGATTTAACTTGACTTAAAGAGCTAGAATTTTTGAGCTTGTTTGTAGCCACAAATCAAGACAGCTGGAAAATATGATCGTTATGGCACAAATATACACCCTTCAAGAGCCAACTCAACCACGGTTTTGAATTAAATTGTGTTTTACTAGCAAAAAATGTATTAATGTCTCAAAGATGAAAAGCCCCCAAAAATTCATGAAACAGGATGATAGGATTTTGTTTCCAGCAACAGAAACCGACAAAAGAAAAAACCATAACATTTGACCACTCTACAAGCGTGTATTGGTTATAGGTTTATGGTTGCAGCGAGCTTTCCAAAGTGGCCTCTTGTCTTCAAGTTATTAATTGTTATGTAAATATTGCCGCCTTTCTCTCTACGTTGACTTAAGAATTTTAGTTTCCCGTTCAAAGCGATTAATATACAGTCAATTTTCAAAAAGCTAAGTAATGTAAGAATGACAAGTGGCTTGAAAAGATGTTGTTAAAGATATGACTACTAAATCACAAACAGCTGCAATGTCGAGTTTCACTCAAATTAAAAAGTTACTTTTCCTTTAAATAATACAGGCCAACCTAAGTGTTACATGTTTTTAAAAAAATGTCTCTAATTCGCCATGCATGCGTGAGAAAGAAAAGACTCGAAGCTCATTAACGCCAAAAGCTGTGCAGTCAAGTAGAGAGTCTTGTGAAGTTTGATTCTTGTTAGTTTCGGATGCCAAAACAGAATTACTGCAGACTGTGTCAAAAAAGACATAAAGCAAAAGTTGAAAAAAAGGCGCCTAAAATACTGCAGGTTACCTGAATTTCCGTCTAAAGTTTGTACGATTAAGAGGTGTCCGTCCGCTCGAATATGATGAACATTCTAAGCGATCACTCTAAACGGATATGTTTGTTATTGCTCTCAATTAGAGATTGAAAAAATGGATAGCGGGGTATTTGACCTATACCTGACATCTCCGCTTATTTTGCGTCGACCCAGACAGACGAAGAATTTAATTGCTTCGAAAAAGTACAACGTATGATAAATGATAAAACTAGTAAAGTCAATAAGTATTCAAAATTTTGATTAAGAATTACTTCTTAAACAACCTTGAAGTTATCAAATAAGACATAGGTGTTGTTCCAAAAATAAACAACAAAAGCTTTGAAAACCAATGCAGACCTAGGCGAACACATATACCAATTAGTGACTCCTACTAAATAGTTGGAAAAGTTGTTCTACTTACCGATAGACAAAGAGAACACAACCGCCACAAGACGAAGCTTCTGCATCATAAAACAAACTTGTGAATGACTGTGTAAGGCAGGCAACACGTTTGATCAAGAAAGAAATTTAAGCTAAACTGAATAACCCTGGATCTCAAACTGTTTTATGTGTGTATTAGCATAGAAAGTGTTACCGCATGATACGAACTTGTTTTTCAGGCCACTGTGGTTAGGGTCAATATAAAGTGTAGGGTCTTATTTTCTGTAAAACTCCTTGCAAAAATATAATTACAGTCTTTGGAAAAACAGAGGATATTGTACGAGTAATTTATTGTACAATGATAAGAATTGTGGAATTTTCGAAAAGAAGAGGATATAATTTGAAGTCTTTAAAAGATCTTTAAGATCTTTTAAAATGAAAAAAGTAGTTTCGAGAAAAACACTCATCCTGTATGTAAGAGTGCAAAGTACTTCACTGGTTCAATATTAGCAAAGTAGTCTCGAAATAACCGTGATGTCATGAGTACTTAATCGTTTATTATCAAATAATTGTTCAAACGACACATATTAACCCATAATTTGGAGAGGTAGCTTTTCACAAAAGAAACGAAAAGAATCAGGGTTTGGCTAAAAATCAACTTGTCAGTGTAACATGTCTGTCAAACAAGAAAAATAAGTGCACGTTCTGCATCATCAAATGTGATGGTAAAACTAACTTAAATATGGAGTTCCTGTTTTAGAAAACGGAAATCAAAAGGAAAAACACTAATTGAGCTAATAAAGGAGGTTTTTCTAGTACGCCAATATATAGAAACTGATTTCAAATGAAACAAACGAGGCCGAAAACCACTGCACTTGATACTAACCTGGACAGCTCAATTATAGGATTGACAGTTTGATCAGGGATCTTCAACAATAAAGTTATTTCACTCTGATGGAAACCCAAATTATGCAGTGAGCACATATATAGGTACTGTAAGACAAATGACAGTTTTAAGGAGATAATGACAATATATAGTAAAACTCACAAACAACGTAAAACGTATTTCAACGTTATCGAAAGGGTAAACTAAGTATTAATCATGCACATTACTAACAAACTCGCTATAGTTCACTAAATTCGGGCACCCAGTTACATATTTCTCACCATCCTGGTAATTTCAAAGTTTATTTAACGACAATTAACGTTTTCATCTTGTCGAAGGCTAAACACAATGTTGTTTTAAGTTTTTAGTTAGTGACAAAAGGCCACGTCCAATTTTTCAAGCTCTTCTCAATTTAAACCTTTTGTTATTGTTTGCTGTTTGAGAATATGTTAAAAAGTACAAACATGAAAAATAGTTTTAAGAGATTCTTTTAGATTTTAATATACTATGAAGGCGGAAGAGACATCTTGAGATAAGCAGCAAGAGCCCCGCGGAGCCAAATAATGTGCTAGCAGCCAAAAAGCAAAGGAACTACAAGGTTGCACCATAAGCTCTGTTTTTCTCACAAAAACTTCTATAAAATTGATACATTCTCTGTTCCTTTTTTGAAGTGAAGTATTCCTTTTTTTTAAAAAAGAAATATTTTCACTTTTTTGGGTTGAAAATGTTTTACATTTTTCGATTTGAAACATTTTCACTGTTTCGATAAGCAATATTTTAGACTTGTTGGGTAAAGTTTTCGAGTTGCAATATTTTCAAACTTCTACTTAAAATATTTTTGAAAAAAAGGTGTTTGATTTTTTGGGTTCAAATGTTTTGAATTTTTCGAGTTGAAACATTTTCAATAATTCAAAAAGAAATATTGAAAAATTTTTGGATAAAATTTTTGAGTTGAAATATTTTCAATTTTTTCTTGTTAAGAAGTAGTTTAACTCGTCGGATAAAACAATTTTAAGTGAAATATTTCGTTCTTTCGAAAACTTTAGTGAAACCCTTTTACATAGTTCTTCGACTTGAATTATTTTCAGTTTTTGTCGATATAAATTTTTCACATTTTCGAGTTAATAGATTCCACTCTTTTGGATAAGATTTTTTGTATTATTTTGCTTAAAAACATATTTATATTTTTCGAGTTAATGTGTAATCCTTTTTATCAAAAACATTTTTTTTCTACTTTTTTGGTTTAAAAGTATTATTTTTCAAGTTGAAATTCTTCGCGTTTTCGATAGGAAATACTTTCTTCCCTTTTTTGGCCAAAAACTGTACATTTTTGAGTTGAAATTTTTTTGGATTATTCAGTTGAAATATTTTCAGGTTTTTAACTAAAAATTTGATTTTGTCTTGTAGGCAATTAACTACTCTCACATTTAGGGGTATGAGACACATCTATGTTTTTCGAATTTAAAGTATTTCGGGTTTTTTCAAAGAAATTTTTTCACTTGGAGGATAAAAACTTTTTCGAGTTGAACTATCTCACATTTTTCAAACAGAAATGTTTCTATATTTTTTTGAGTGAAACTAGTTTTCGGCTTGAAATATTTTTAGTTTTTTTTGTTAGGGGTATTTTCACAAATAGTTTTTCGTTAACAGAAAACAATTAAAAGCAGTAACTTCACGGTTAAGGCGCAAAAAATTCAAACTGAGACTCCATGGCAAAGGATATTTATTTGATTGTTGTACGATTTCTACCATAACTACCATGTCATTTACGATCATCGTCAGATGAAGACTATCGTAGCAGTCAATGGTCGTTTTTATCAAGTTTTGATTGTAATCGTGAGGCTGACAAAAATCTATTCTTTAATGTTTATCCTTAACTATGCATGAACAACTATTTTCAAATTATTTAGCAACAGAAACTTGGTTGGGAATATGTACTTTTTAAAGAAAAATTAAGTCTTTACTTAAAAGAGTTTAAAACGGGAATCAGATAAATTATACGAACTAAACTTTAGCGGTAGAATTATTTGACTTAATGGTTTTGTTTTGAAAACCTCTAAAACAAAGCATGACAATTCCAAACATTTCTGAATCAGGCAAGGACATATCCGATATTCACAGTGAGTATTGCCATAATGATTGCTGAAAGTCTACAAATCTGTTTGTTAGCTGCAGCCCCGTTCCGTGCATGCTTCGGTTTGTGCTGTTCGCTAATGGGACGACTGTTGCAGTAGTGCTCATCATCGCAACAATTCACCTCGCACTTCGTTAAGCCAGGGTTATAGTTGCAAAAGTTGTTGCAAGATGACTTGAGCATGCACTGTTTGATGAATCGTTTAGGAGTGAAGTCCTCCGTTTGCAACGTGCCACAAACTGCATCGGCGAAAAGGCAGGCAACTTTCATTCTAACCTCGTCACACCTAGCCCACGATGCGGAGCTTGCGCAGTCGTAGCACTGGAGTGCAACCGCTGACCCTAGAAAAAGAAGGTGATTGAACTTTAGTAGTAGATGAGTAAAGCATCAAATTGTTCGTGTTTTAGATCGCTGGTCTTTGTGATTTTGAGTTTATTCAAGTAAAACTTAAAAAAACCACTTTTTCTACATGTCAAGGAACACGCGACAATCTCCCCAGCGGCCTACCTGGCGTCAAGTACATTTTTCGGCGACGATGCCTGCCAAACAAAGAAAAACGTCTGGATGTAATCGAGGGAAGATATAAAGAACCAGAAATCAGTTATACCCACGCTTGAAAACGAGTTTTAATCTCGATGAGAGCTTGTTATTTTTCAGCAAAAGCCCGATTCATAATGACATTAAAGTAATTGTTGTAACAGCAATGCCAGAGACTTGTACTAACGACCTAGATAAAGCGGTTGGTGGTGGTGTTGGGTTGGATAGTTTCAGCCAAAGACAAAAGGTTACGCATGAAAATACCAAAAAAGGAAATGTTGCTCAGGGATTACTCTCCACCAGCAGACGACGAAATTAACCAGCTAGCAAGCTATAATAATAATAATAATAATAATAATAATAATAATAACAATAATAATAATAATAATAATAATAATAATAGTAATAATAATAATAACAATAATAACAACAATAATTATAACTTTATTTATCCACGGTAAGCATTAAAGCTATACAGCTTGTGGGGCCGTGCCTAAGAAACAATGTAACTAAATGTAATAATACAATGTAATAATAATTACTGATAAGTAGTTAACCTATAGTCAAAAATTTTGAATACTTAAAAATGATTTCTGATAGCCTGAAATATATTAAAATACATTATAGAATTCAATAATATAAAAACCCAGTGCTAAAAAAAGCGTTGCTGCGTTACCGAGGGGGACTCACTCTCTCGCAAACGTGCTAATATTACTAGTACTTTCCAGGAGAGGTGTTAGACTATTCCAAAATAAAAGGATGTTCAATAAGGAAGTTCAAGTAAACATTTTTAGCAATCAGATGTATTTGGAATGTACCTGTAGTTAGATGATGAGTGACTTTTGTTAAATGTGAATGACGTTTCAGGGTTCCGATCGTTCTTTTCTGAGATGAAAAAGCTTGCAAGATGCATGGGATTGGCCCTATTATGAAACTACTGCGCTCGTAACTTAGGCGTGTCAACTTGAGGCTTCAAGTGCTGAGTTGTCACTCAGAAATAACTGCTTTTGTTTTAAGCATTTGATGATTAAAGTGTTTCTGAGAAATGTTCCTTACAGTTGTATTTCGAACGCACTATACACTTAAGAGTGTCCTCTTAAATGCCACACAGCCAACCTGTTTTAAGGCGTTGCGGTTTGCTGTATGCGTGGGAAAAAAACAAACTTCTGCGCGACAAATTTTTTTCATGTGTTAAAATATATATAACAAGTTAAAAATGTCGAATTTAAGGATACAATCGTATCAGAACAAAAAGGTAACAAAACCAAAGTTTAAGCATGCTTAGTTATAATGTCATACTATACTGCTAGCTAAGTTCGTTAGATATGATAAATGAGGAACTTGAGACTGCAGTCTGCTATAAATTACATTAAAATGTTTCTGAAAGAGCTGCTTACAATGCAAACTGAATTACAAAATAATCTGTTCATCGTCATTTGGTTTGTCCGTGTTTTAGAAAGTGCTTTGAGGGGAAAGGTTCTGGAATCACGACCAATACGAAAATGTTTAAAGAATAGACATCCTCTGGGAAGAAAAGAAGACTTTAAACCAGTAATTTTACCATACCAATTTCAAAGGTTTGAACTAAACTTTCCTGAAAGCCATTTTAAAATCCTATCTTTTTTCTTTGTCACATTACTCTCCAACTAGCCGTAACTATTTGTTTACGTACTATGTAAAACTTCTTTGTTAGTGAAACAATCGTTAGTGATAGCAATGGAAATTATCGTATTTGAACTGAGATAGTTGTTCTCTACTTCAAATGTTATTGCTAAAGACGATATCATGGCCTTTACCTAACATTTCCAAGGAAAGTGTTTAGTTACGAAAACTGCTACAGTGCGTTAATTAAGAGAAAAACAGCGTTGTGATGACGATGCTTGATATAGCTTAATTTTAACCTTACCCCGACTCTAAAAAAGAACAATGCTCGGTACTGGAAAGGGGTGACAAAAAATATTTCAAAATATTGGCCAGTATCTCTTCTTAAACAGCCTTGAAGTTATTTTTTAACACTAAGGTACAGTGAAAAAAACGCAAAAACGTTCACCCCAACGAAGGCAATATATGTAATACTGAATCCTACTAAATAATTGAAAAAGTTGTTCTACTTACCGATAGCCAAAGAGAGAACAACCGCCACAAGATGAAGCTTCTGCATCATAAAAGCAACTTGTGAATGACTGTGTAAGGCAACACGTTTGATCAGAAAATAAATTTGAGCTCAACTGAATAACCCTGGATCTCAAACTGCTTTATGTGTGTATTAGCATAGAAAGTGTTACCGCATGATACGAATGGTTTTTCAGGCCACTGTGGTTAGGGTCAATATAAAGTGTAGGGTCTTATTTTCTGTAAAACTCCTTGTAAAAGAAATTATAGTCTTTGGAAAAACAGAAGATGTTGATTTTCTTATATTTTCCTTAAGCTAAGCTAATATTCTGTTCTACGGAAAAACAAACGTTTGACAAAACACCTTTTGTGTTGGTACATATAACAGTACAAGATGTTTTGTAACTTACATTGACTCTGTGTAAGTAAAGAAGTCACTGTCACAAGTACTTAAAGTTTGTCACTCTATTATCGGTTAATTATTCAAGGAACATGAACTCAGCCATAGTTTGAAGAGGCAACTTCTGAATTTGAATAAAATCGGGAATCGGGCTTTTGGAAATATTCAAAGTCGGTGATGATAAATATCTACAAAGCAAGAAAAAGTCATACGTGCAACATAATTGTAATTGTTAAAACAAGTTCGATGGACGGAGTTCCTATTTTCTATAATGGAGATTAATCAAAAGGAAAGACCCTGAGTGTTTGAACTGGACTGACTAAAGAGGCTTTCTCCAATATGCCAGTATATAATGCAAGGTATACCTGATGAAAACAAACCTAAGACAGGCCTTTAAAACACTGAAAACTAAGATATCAGCCTGGACAGGTTGACCACTTATTATCAGACAGACAGCTAGTTTGACCAGGGACTCTTCAAAACGCAAGTTATTTTACTCTGAAGAAGATTCAGATGATTCCATCTCGTTAGACGAACAAATAGTTTTAAGGAAATACAGGACAATACTAATAGCAATACTCGTAAACAACAGGAAATGTGTTCTACAACGTTATCAAAATAGTTATTTACGAACTATACCAAGTGCTTATATACAACAACAACAACAACAACAATGCTTTATTTATACACGGTAAAAACTCACCAGGATTTACAATCAGAAACTATAGTTTACAAAATTAGATACATAAAAGGAGATAATGTAAGACACACATCAATTAAAACTTAGATCAAATTATAAAAAAGTGATTTTTTTGTTAATTCAAAAAGACTTTAAAAAAAACCTGTTATATACTACGTAATAGATCATGACATCCAGGAATCGAGCTGTAACACAACTCTGGACATTTGAAATGGTTAGTTGCACAGTTTGAAAAGATATGGTAGCGATGCAGCTAGAGTACAAATACCGATATACACAACACATGGTCACAAACTCTGCGCCCTCTTAAAATATTGTTTATACTATTCGAAATATAAATTAAAACCGCATATTTGTCCCATCTTCCACTTCCCAGGGCTGTGTTTCCTTAATTAAACAACCCAGGCGATTCGCTATGTTCCCGTTAACTAAGGAGGGGAAGGGAAGGGGGATATCAATTGCCCCTCCTGCTAGTTTCTTTGAGTTCCCGGCTTCACACAAACGTTAAAGCTTACAATCAGAAATCGTTAAATAAACAAGTTCAATCAAGTGGACTTGGATAATGAAAGTGTAATTTGGTTCGTTCTTTTCCAACTCACTTTGCAAGTTCAACAGGCTAAAAAGTGTTTTTGGTACTTTACTGTGAGAATTGAAAACAAGCCCAGTACCTTAACTCGTGACGTTTCCCATAAGTGTCAAAACACTTCTAGTTTTGATCTGTGGTCACGAAAGCCTTTTGTTGTCCTCGCGGCTATTATGCTTGTATTGACGAACCTCAGACTAAGGTTTTCTAATACCCGAAGCAACACCCGCTTACTCTGACTTTCCTGAACAACTTAAAAAAGCGATACGATACTGTTAATTTCCCACAACATTCAAATGAGCAATCTAAACACAGTTGGGCACCCGAAAAAACTATTTAAGGAATCTAATTGAGTCGGGTGCAGTGTACGAATGGGATTGCTTACCAGAGATTTGTCTTACTTTTACTAATTAGCTAGCTGCTGCAAGACATTATGAGTCAAGCCAGGAAGCATTTTTATTGTATCCAACGAATAGGTGCGTGCTGAACTCGGGATCAAATCATCAACAGATAGCTCTAATACTATGCATTATTAACAATCTTTCCTCGGGGCGTTTCTTTGCCTCGTTTACATGTAAATAGAGCTTCGGCTTTCTTAATGGCAGGAACTTAAAAGACTGGTGTCAATCAGTTGTGCTGTGTCAAGTTATGACTGTTTAATTAAGATTCAGAAATAGAACGCGTTTGACAAAATCGATTGATTTTGTTTGCTGCATGACACGACTACTTTAACTTCTCAAACCAACTGGCTAGATTTCATTAAACGTAACAAAGAAGCTGTTTGTTCACATCTGCCTGCTTCGTAGAAACTAATTAGATTCCTTAATGGGTTTTTCTTATGTTATATACATTTCGTAGCTTAAGCTCGCAGCACATTTGTGCGATAGCATGCAATTTTCGTCGCATGCAATCGAAATTGTTATCGTACATTCACCGCACACGTTTGCGAGAAGATGCAATAACCTCCGACAAGGTGCACTCACTTTTAAGGAATCAAACATGTTTGA
>JAOBAT010056856.1:0-27251 GCA_026413305.1 Hydrozoanthus tunicans | reverse complement strand
TAACCGTTTGCAGATGTTAGGGCAAAGGCAGCACCTTCTCCTCAGTTGTTTTAAGACCCTGAGCGAAGGTCCGGCACTGGGAATCGAACCCGGGCCTCCCGCACGAAAGACTGGCGCCCTACCAACTGGGCTAACCAGGCGGCGGTAACTATTCTTGGTGTTGTGTATTACGTTATACATGTCCATGCGTTTTCCGTCTATAAAAAATTCGCCGAGGATTTATTTAATACTCTTATATTCGTTGACAACAGGTCCATGTGGTGTATCTGGTATTCAAGATTCCCGAGTAATTGGCGGCCATGACGTCAGACCGGGGGCGTGGCCATGGCAAGCAGGCCTGTACATTTTGGGCCAGTTCAACTGTGGTGGCTCTCTAATAGCACCTGAATGGGTTCTCACGGCTGCCCATTGCATATTGCCCGGGTCTCGGTCTTCAATTTACAAGGTGGGGCCTTTTTGACTGCAACAACAAGCAAAACTGAACAACGAGACAATGTTTACAGTGTGTAATGGACAGCTAGAATTACTCTTAAAACATAGCCTGCGAACAGGCTCTCCTGTATAATTGGGGAACGAGCGGCGAGCGAAACGAGCCGCGAGGGGAATGGGGAAGGGAATACTTCGCTCGTCTACTCGTTCTCGCGGTTTCGCCTTTCGTTCCCAAGCCATACAGGAGAGCCTGTTCGCAGGCTATTTAAGTTCCTATCAAGCTTATTTTTTTAAGATCCAGATGAAAAGTAGAACCCTTTACTAATGTAAAATTTTGAAAATAACACCATTTTTTGCCGTTCCTGTTACTTTTTTTAGACTTGAAGCGTGCAATGATGACGTAGCAGGAGACATATGACGTAGCACGAGGCATAAAGCAGAGACAATCTTTTTTATCTTCAATCTTTTAAAATTCAGTTGTAGCTACAATATTCACATTGTTATAACTTCAGTCAATGAATTACTCCCTTGAAATTGTTTAATACAAAATTTTTATGACATTTTTTAACAGAAACGAAAATCTTTTTGAACAAAAAGCACATAGCTCACTGCTGCTACGTCACAGGTTACCAGTCCCCGGCCTGCTCGGTCAAAATCAAAATTCCAATCTTTTTTTGATTAAAAAGCAAACTTAGCCGTGGAAATTTTCTTTGGTTATTCGAATTTTGAATTTACAGATGACAATAGTTTCAATCCGAAAAGTAAAAAATTAAGTTTGATTGGGACTTTAAAACACAGCTTCGTTTACTTATTTTGTGTCATGCGTAACAACAAAGGCTACTTTGGCTACTTCCTCGTGCATACATTTTACTTGATGACGGCTTTTAATTCAAATTTGATTCTTGCTGATTCTTATTTCGTCGACCGCCATGTATAACTATGCAGTTGCGATATTTGCTGTAAAATGTTTGTGCAGTAATCGTTTCTGACAAAAATCTGTATGCTTTATTTATTCCCTAAAGAAGCTCATCTCGGTGCAGTCATTATTGAAAACAAAGAAAATGCATAACGATGTTTTAACTTGATATTAAGAAAAAAATATTTATTATTTTGTGTTGTTCGGTACAACCAAGAACTGCTCGTAGAATTTTAGTTCTTTTAGTCGGCCTCGGCTATGCATATTAATTAACATTTATTCCATTCGCGCTTGTTGGATATGAGATGGTAAATAGCGGCCGACGAGGCGCGTAGCGCCGAGTTGGCCATAAATCATCTCATATCCAACAAGCGCGAATGGAATAATTGTTTTATTAAATTTAATTAGTTTTCTAAACTCTTCCATACATAAAAGTAACAGCTAAATTTTATTCGGAACCTATTTTTTGGCTTTGCAAACACTACAGTCAGTTTCCAGATTTGGTGAACTCCGAATTTGAGCTGATAACCGAGATCAGAGCGCGCGAATCGCAATATTTCAGATTGAAAATTTTAAAATAATTCTGAATATTGTTAACGGCGCTGCAATCTAAATGTGCTTGTAAGTTCTCTAAAAAACCAAAAATTTAAAAATCCAACTGTGTTAATTGATGGGGAATATCCCTTACGGTCGTTGTGGGAAGTTTTACTGCGATAATAGAGAGCTTAAGCACGAGCCGTCCGTGTTTCCACGGAGGCTTACCAGAAATCAAATATCAGTAGTTGACGCGTACTTGCACACGTCATGCGGTCGTGGTGATCCTTTTCACCTCCGTGACGACCGCGTGACGTGTGCAAGTACGCGTGAACTACTGATATTTGCTTTTGGCTCGTACTTAAGCTCTCTATTATGCGGATTGACGGAATTTTAGTTCTTTTAGTCGGACTCGGCTATGCATTTTAGTTTTGAATATTGTGAACGGCGCAATCTGAAATTGCTTGTAAACTCTCTAAAAAACCAAAAATAAAAAATCCAACTCCGTCAATCGATGGGGAATTTCCCTTAGGGTTGTTGTGGGAAGTTTTATCGCGATATTATGCGAATTAACGGGATTTTAGTTCTTTTAGTCGGCCTCGGCTATGTATATTAATTTTGAATATTGTGAACGGCGCAATCTGAAATTGCTTGTAAATTCCCTAAAAATCTAAAAACCAAAAATCTAACTCCGTCAATCGATGGGGAATATTCCTTAGAGTTGTTGTGAGAAGTTTCATTGCGATACAATGTGAATTGATGGAGCCAAGAAACTTCGCCCCTCAACAACAACAAGAGGAGGATCGATTAAAAATATCATAAACAAAGGAATTAATCTTAACCAACATGTCGATAGTATAAGATTTGCAGTAACAGATCGGAAGGCCGTGACTCTAGCTAGTATATAGTGATCCAGCTTATCAAATCACATTAAAAAATATTTGAAATTCTTTTTAGGTGAGTGCTATCCCCCTATACGCCTCAAGTGCCACTTTTGGGAAACATACAAACCTTTGTCCTGTTGTTACATACTTTTGACTTTTTCTGCTTTAAGTTCAATTTTCTTCCCATAGGTTGTCCTTGGCGACCACAATCGCTTGCTAGCTGAAGAAAGCGAGCAGGAGTTTGGGGTCGCGCGAGTTGTTGTACATCCCCGTTGGGACCGGATGACATTAAACAATGACGTAGCCCTTATTCGCCTATATCGCCCCGCCATTTTTGACGCGCGTGTACGAAACGTGTGTCTTCCGCCGGCAGGATTTGACGTGATCCCAGGGAAATCCTGTTTCATTACAGGTGACTGCGGATAATTTTGGAGATAAAAAACAGATATTAATAAAGACGATGACCATAACAATAACGATGGCCAAATCATTGACACTAACGATAACAACAACAACAACGGTAATAGCAACAATAATAATAATAATGATAATAATAATAATAATAATAACAATAACAAAAATGATATATGATAACAATAATAATGATAGCAAAACAAAAATAATGACGATGACAGTAACAACAATGATTGCCACTGCGTTGACAAAAAGGATAAAGTTGAAAAATTGGAATAAGAATAAAATAAGAATAATAGTTAATGAAAACAATGATGATTTTAATGATAAAATAACAAAAAAAAGATAATGATCATTAATGAACGATAATGATAAAAAAATTGAAAAAACAAAAAACTTTTTTTTAGCCCTTCTTGTATTGATTTGGAAAGTAAAAACATCTCTTGTACTCTCAAAGGTTGGGGAAAGATCCGACATCCGGGTATTTCCCATACAATCCTCCAACAAGCCGTCCTTCCGGTAATCAACAGCAGTTTCTGCCAGTACCGGCTGGAACAGTCTGCGATCGGCCAGCGGCTTAACATCACAAAATCTATGGTCTGTGGAGGTGAACTGGGTTCTAACAAGAGTGGTTGCCATGGTGACAGTGGAGGGCCTTTCGTTTGCGCCAACAGCAGTGGTTTCTGGGAAATTTATGGCGTTGTTAGTTGGGGATCGCCAAGTTGTTCGGCACGTAAAAACTTCTCGGTGTTCGCCCGCATCAGCGAGTTCCGTTCTTGGATTGATTCTACAGTCACCATATAGAGCGAGAACGTGATTGAGCTTTGAAATACACGCAGAGCTGCTATTGTAGAATGAAAGAGAATACTTAGTGCATTAATACTGTTCTGTGCTCAAATTAAAAGAAAGGGGATTGAAATTATGGCGTAAATCTTGAAATTGTACTTGAAACTAAACACTTGTACGGTTTTTCCATTTGTTTTTTAAAATTCATATATAATTGGTTTGTATGAAAAATTCTGGGGCTTGAAAATGCAATCAGTAAAAATTACAATTACCAACCTGTTAAGTAAAAGAATGCAATAAAATGTCGTCACCGCCTTCGTTAAAAGTGTTCCTCAAGCTCAGTTTCCAAGGCCCAGTTTTTTGACAGGGGGTCCTAAACAATTTTTAGGGTCTGGAGAAATTGCCGGGATTTTTTTCTTTTTTTTGGGGGGGGGGGGAGAAGGGGGTGTTGTGTTTTCTTTAACTCAAATCCACATTATCATAATCGTGACTGGGTATACGAGAAAAATTAGTATATTTTAGAGCATAAAATATGAACCTCTATCGGACCTAACCCCACCAGTTACAAAATAAGGTACGCCGTCAATTGCTGTGAACATAATGCACCTATCAATATAAAGCCCGGGAGGGAGTGCGGGCAAGGGTGGGGATTAATTTTGTGTCTGTGACCCAAGGTTTTTGTTAAACGCCCATGGGTCGGGCGTCGAAAATCGTCAAATTAAGTTCAAGGTCCCCACCCCGGGAACACAAAATACATCAAATCTCCCCTCCCTCGGCCCGGGGTACAAGGCAGTTACAAAAGGTTCTGAAAATGAAACTTTGGTGTTATAAAAAACACGTTAGCATTTTTTTAATATGTTTTCTAACATGGTTGAAAAAGAAAAAGGCAAGAACTCGTATTATCTTTGTGGAATTTTTTATTGTTATTTAGCACACATAAGTTTCCTCCGCAAAAACCTGATTGCAACTTCCAGTTCACCATGCAACTGAACAAAAAAAATTCAAGAGCATCTTATGAATGCATCGTCATGGCACAGGAAGCGACGTTCGGACGATCCACGAGTCGATGACGAGGTCTCTCCTTGCAATGACATGGCCATTTCGTTCCCAGGCTCAAATTCAACTGCCCGCCCCCAGGCTTGACAACGATCAAACTGCCCTCCCCCCGGAGGGCCAGTATCGTCAAATGCCCAGCCCAGGGGCCTAAAAATTGTGTCAAATGCCCGCCCTATGCCCACACCATCCCCCCATCCTCCTGGGCTTTACATTGATACTTGCATAACACTTCAAGTTTAAGCTTTCTAAAACATAATAATAACGTAATACAAAAACTGCATATAAACACATGCATCTTAAAAGAGGTTGGCGCTGTCATGTGGTGCGCAATGTATTGTGCGACGGCGAGCTTAGAAATAATTACAAGATTCTTAGTTTTGATGTATTGCGTTATCTGCGTTGATTTTTTTTTCTACTTCAAAGTTTTGTTAATTTGTTTGTTTATCAAGTAATCTGTGAGACTTCGTTCCGAGTCGATTTGCAAGTTAAGCCAGTAAGTGCTCTCTGAAATCGCTATTTCTAATTTTTTGTTTCGAAAGGTATCCGGTAAGGATGTTTTGGAGACGCGCAAAAGCTCGTTGTATACCGTAGGATGCTTTCTATCGAAGGTTAGTTATCACATCCCAAAACTTTCATTCTGAAAATGAAAACCGTTTAAATTATCTGTTTTATTTCTTTCGCCATCTGTCAGGATCTCGTACTTTTGCTAAGGTTCGATTAAGTGAACGGTTGCTGGAACAAGAGTTTGAAATTCCTTGTAAACGTCCAGGATTTAAGTCATAGTATTGTTGCAAACTCTAAGAAAGACAAAGATTTTTTTGTGTTTCAGCAGCAACTTACATCAGAAATTGTTGTTGTCCAGGAAGAAAGACCAAACCTATTATTTTATATATAAAGATTAGAAACACTTTTAAAAGTTGCTCTTGGACCTCAAGTGACTACGTCGTTGAACCTGCGCAGAAAATGATGTTCGTGGGGAGTGGATTTGAAACAAATCATCCAACAGGAAGTTCTGGAGGCGCGCAAAGACTCATTGCAACCGTAGTGTGGTCTCTGAACGACTTCCTCTATCGAAGGTGTTTGTGAAGCCAGTCATCGAAAGTTGCTAATAGATGTCTCTGAGAGACCTTTATCAAGAAAAAGAAAATCTCCCAAGACTTTCATAATGAAAATGTAAACTGTTAAAACGTATTCCTTTTGCCATCCGGCATTCGGCAGGATCTTGTGATTCTACAAAGATTCGATCGTATGAACTGTTCCCAAACGAAATTCTTTTTGGCAGTGATCCAGGATTTAGGTGATGTTGTGGCAGACTTTAACAAAGACTTGCTGGTTCGTCCTTTTGAGGAACAGAGGTAAGCGATTTTTTCTACAAAATTTCGGGATTAAAGTTTATTCTGACTTTGTTTAGAATCTAAAAAAATTTTCGATATTTTAAATAACGTTTTATATTGTCGTCAATTCTTGTCTGTACATGTTATAAACTCGCCATTCCTGTTACATTTAGCAAGTTAGCAGATAAATCACAGCCAATACCGCACTCCCGCTCAAGGTCTTCAAAAGACTAAATGAGCGGTACGAGAAACCATAATCTTTGGTAATAAAGACTATTCTAACTTTATCTTGAAAATTTAAAACTGGCGAACTGCTCATTTAATTTTTTGAAGGGCGGTCGCGACAGTGCATGGTCAAGCTGCTAAGTGTGACAAGAATGGCGAGTTTAAGAGTATATAGTATAGAAACTATGAATCCCTTTGCTCCAAACAATCGTAAAACAAAGAACCCTTTCTTCGTTGTTTGTTCAACTTTGAGCTGGATTTATTAGTAATGCAATGGCTATTCGTAAGGAAACGTATCCCGACTCGTACGGAAGTTTCGGTTTTTTTCTTTTTTTCTTTAAAATGCAATACAATATATAATTCCTATTACTATAGATATGTTCAGGAACATCAAGCGATTCGGTAAAACGTCCGAGCTCTCGTTATCTTTCAGTACAATATTCAGCGACAAAATCTGCGACACGAAAAATATCCGGGGTCACGCTTGAAATCGAATTCAATTCTTTTTCTTGCCATTGTTTAATTTTTTGGTTAATTTGTACGCTGATTGTGATAATAAACTTCTAAGGAAAATCAGCAAGCAGATTCATTCAGGAGTTGAGAAAATATCCTTCCGTACGAATAAGCCACTCGCGTTCCATTCATACGGATATCAAATCACACTCCTCAGGCAGTTCATAAATGGTTCAAAGCTGAAATTAATGATGATAAGTACACTAACATACAAATTTCTATCTCTCAATAACACATGTAAAACTTTCTTAGAGTAAATTGTTCTGCAATATGTGTGGTTTTGTGCGTTTTTTGATGTCCGTAACTAAAATACGGCAGAATTGGCTTGCTATTAATACGGAAGTTTTATTCACGACATCGAAACAAATCACCCAATCACATTTCACAAAATTTACCCACTAAACGTGTTTAGGCTTTCCTTGAGAGATACCCTCATGGAAATGAAGTATACTTCAAGTATGCTTTGATTATACTTCCACAATGAAAAGTATGTTGGAAGTATACTTCATTCATACTGCTAAAAAACGAAGTATTTTCTAAGTACGTTTCTTGTATATACTTCATTTGTACTTCAAAATTAAAGTATACTTTAAGTATACTTTCAGTTCAACAATTATAAAATCCCAAAACCATTGACACTGAGAAGTATACTTTAAGTATACTTTCAATTTGACAATTATAAAACGACAAAACCACTGACAAAGTAAAAGTATACTTTACGTATACTTTTTGTAGCATGCACTAATTTTATGTTTTGTGAAAACAAAATAAAATGTTTATATCAGTTGATAATTTTTGTAGAAATATTTTAATCTTTATTGGCAACTGCTAATAAAGAACAGCCTCTTTTGTCATCAAGTTGCGAGTGATTGAATGATTTTAAATCAAAACAGAGATTTTGCAAAAGATTTGAAACCTTTAAAGTTAGGTAGTAATTTAGATAAATATTTTAGAGCAAAATTGGTTTGAATTTCGGGTACATATAAATGGAAACAGCATTTCTATTGCAAATCACTTGAGTTTGCTAACAATCCCAAAATATTTAATATTCTAGTTTCTACAGGAAGCGGATGATTTACCAACATCTGTACTGGAAAATTTGTAAAATTATTGAACATTGTTGACATAAAGACTTCAGTGTGATTCTTCTTACAACAGTAGCTGCAATGCTTGCATTGTGTCAATTTGTTGAATAACTAATTAAACAACTAATCTTACATAATTATTTTAAAAGTTGAAACATAATAATTTGTTTATTTTAGACAACATTAACTTTTTCCTTTTTAAATACAGTGGTATTGAATTTCCAAATGATTCTTAACATTGCTAAACCAAGAAAACAACTATGTGGAGCCTAAAAGCTAAACAGACAAGGATGGACCACATGAACAACCTACAAAACGAAAGAATAAACATTTTGTCTGCCAGCACTCAAAATTTCACCCACTATTCACATAAATTATGTACAATTTTAAATTAAATGTGTTTTGTATGATTGTACCTACGTTTTTAGGGGGGAATTATGTTTTGAAACATTTAAACTTCCCAAAAGGAAATGTGGATATGCTTATATCTTATTTTTATAGCTGAATCCAGAGAAAAGTTACTCTAACCAATTATTTATTAAAGTGGAACTTGACCCAATTTCTAAATTTGGGCTATGACTTACTTAGTATTAGTGGAGCTGGTTAAGAAAAAAAATTAAGGGAATCAGTCTTATTTCTGACTTTTAAATTGAGTTTACTGTATAGGGATATGGGCTTTTTATTTGTAAGAACCAGTAATTTTCGGCTGAGGCTCATTGTTCTTAAGTTCTTAGGAAAATAGAGCCTCAGTTGTTCTTAAATAAATTGTTCTTGTTTTAGGGGTCAACTTTTCAGGTACAATGTGCTGAAAATTGCAGATTACAACTTTACTTCTCATCTTTATCAAACAAAAGTTTTGACCTTCCTTGGGGTGTTCTGGTGGCCTGTTCACACTCATTCATGTAAGTTTTGTAGTGACAAAAAATCATTATCTCAATTGTTCTTATGTTTTTCTTAATTTTTGGGCAAATTTGAGCCTCAATATTCTTATATAAAAAAGGGTGTATGATGCCATTCCCAGAGTTCACCAAAACAAATTCAGCTTGTTTGTTTTGTGCTACATATGCTTAAACGCAAGAACATTAATATACATAATGTTGATTATAAAGAAAACAAAGGCTGGTGTCTTTTTTTCGCACACTTATTATTCCTGGAATGACGTCATAGGAATTTAGATTGCGGAGCTACAAAAGCTACCTATGGTTTTAAGCATATCAAAATTTTTCTTGTAAATGTTCTTAAGATATACAACAGATTCCAGAACCTAAATACTGAAATGGGGGTTACGTTGTTGCACTTTTACAGTGCAGTTTGCTTCAGTCCCTTTCCCAGCGATTGGGCAACTTGCAGATAAAAATGCAATCTTCAATCTTGCAGTCAATCAAGACACAGAGGTCACGGACATCTGTAACAAGGAAAACAGCAGTGTTATATTTCCTTTTCACTGGAATAATATGTTCTGGATTGCAGTTGGTGTACTTGTCCTGTGCTATTTTGACATCTGTGGCAGGCTCAAAACAACTGTCTGAAATTCCATAATAGCGTGCAAATTTACAGAGGCATGTATCCGAACAAGAAATAGCATTGGGGCATTTTGCAAAAACCTTAACAAAAATCTTTACCTCTACTAAGCCTATATTGTTGACGTCAATGGTGCAGCTATTTCGCCTAGAGACATTCAAATAGCTCTTACTGTGAATGATGTCTCTGCTTATTTGTATTCTTTTGAATGAATAGCTCCTTGAAATTTGGCCACCCAAGTTGTTTTCAATCAAACACGCGAATGCTGCATTTAGGGATACTGGTGTCATAACACCAAGTGCATAAGTTCCATTGGAAATCATTTCACGCTTGCACTTGAGGGAGTGTCTATTGACCATTTGCTCAAAGAATTCCTTGCTGGCTGATCCATAACGAAGGTAAGGAATAAGTTCTGGGATTTTCTGTTGAACGCAGATTGAAAATGCTATTTGCAAGTCAACTTTTTGTGAACCATGAAACAGTTTCCGAAGATCTCCGTTAAAATCTTCGAACCAAAAGCATGAGCAGCACCATAAGGGCCCAATGTTCTTCATGCAGTTGGGAAGATGGAGAAGAGAATGAACATTCATTGTTTCATAGCGACTGCCATATAGCGCTTCAACTCGAAGGCAGAAGTGCCTTAACAGATGCCCAGCCTTCTTTAAAGCATCCAGTGAGACAGATCGCTGGTCCAACAGCCATACTGCTTCAACAAGTAACAAAAAATGTTGAAAATATTCGTCAGGCAAAATATTCCACAAGCAAGGGATAGAATAAAAAAACAAAAAAGACCGGAACTCAGATGCCTTCCAATGGACCAAATCTTTGGAAATGCTTCGAGGCACTCTTGAAATGCAGTTTGGCGGTTCTATGTTAAGGAGCCGTTTGTCAACTGTGTCAGTCTTCTTACTTAAAGACCATGGTTGGGAGTAATGTGCCTTGTCAAACCACAGTCCCATTAGCATCTTTGTGACTCCAAGTAGGACACAGTGCATGTAATCGATTGCAACTCCGTTTATAATATTGAAGCCAGGAATGAACATAAACCAGGAGTATCCTTTGACTCCACAAACTGGTGAGTATTTACCCACAATCTTGGATTCCTGAGCCTTGTATGCCTTCTGCATGGTGTCCTCATGAGTTCTTATATGTTGATAACCTTGACCTGGATACTCCCTGTTGAATGGGTACGAGTGGGTGTGCCCTTTCTTGCTGGTCTTCACAGTCACACCTTCCTCCAAGCAGTTTGGGCAGCCACTGTAACCATTGTATTGAACAAAATTTTGAAGCAAGCACTTTGCTGGTGCATCCAAAGTTGCACTCAGCAATAGCCCTCGCAATGTTAAGTCTTTCCCAGTGCTTGTAGTAATTGGTATCCCTTGAAATAGACAAACAATATATATTAAATTTGACACACACTTTTTTGCAGTCTTTCTTGTTTAACTTCCCCAGCTTCATTGTAGTTAATTAAATACACTAATAGGTTTCTTTAAAAGAACATTGCAAATAGTATGCATGCTCTGATTGGCCAAAAAAATTACAAGACATTATGTAAACACACTTTTTATTTTCGCGTGGTCTTTTGATACGCTCACCTCATGTTCTCCCTGCATGTTTAAATCAGGCTATGTAAGCACAGTAACCATTTCATATTTCTTTATTATTAGTTCTAATAATTAAGGTAGGCGCACTCCACCCATAGTCCAGCAATTAAAATGTACAGGTTTTCATAGGAATGACTGTTAGTAGAAATTTATAGGTACTTGTATAAGTAGTTCTCATTTTAGAAAGAAAAATTAAAATATTATTGTTTTATAAAGCTTAAATGCATTGTGCAATTCAATATTAGTTAAGTTTATTAGCAAAGTTTCACTTCTAATCCTTCCCATCTGCTATATATCCTTCCCTAACATTGTGCCAAAAACTGCATAAATTTCCAGAACTCAACAATGAATACAAGGGATTGGGGAAAAGGAAGGGGTTTTGTGGAAAAACAAACTTTACAGTAAAAAGTACCAATTGAGGGTTGGAGTACCAATAAGTTTGGCAACCATTACTTAGATTATCTACAGTTTAACACTAACACATCAATAATCTTACCTTTGGAAAAAATATCTTGGAATTCTTTGCTAAATGGCTGTAGGAATGTCATAAAGTCAGGTTTACAGGTGCCAAACTACATTCCAAGAAATATGCTGTTTGTTCTTGCAAACCTTGATTTTAAAAATAATAACATTAAATAAATTACCGACTTACGTTTTTACCCTTAACCTGCAAGACACAGTTTCCCATAAACCAAGAAACTAACTTAATTTTTTTAAATTAAAAACCACTACTTGAAAACCTACAGAGTGACTGTCCATTTTCTTTATAAGTAGCGTCTAAAAATTAATGGCCAATGTTTCAACGAAATCTGAAGACCGTAATTTTGTTTATTTTAATTACTTTGATTTTAATTTAAATTTAAGGCCAAAAAAACCTAGGGGGTGTGAAGGTCCTTTTGAACCCCCCCTTAAGTGTTGTGGAGTTAATACATGTATATCTTAATTACGTATTAATGCACTAGCATACCTGCAATTTGGTGGGAGTTCATTAACAACTAGATAAACAGGCCAAATGCTGAATTTGGATGACTTAAACACAGCCACTCCATCAGTATTAAGTGTGAAACTTATGTGAACTTCCTTGCTTTTGTTCTTCTCTGAGGTGCCAATGAAGAAACCATCCCTGCCAAAGTGCTTTTTATATAGTAATCCATCCTGAATATCCTCTATTCCATCTGGAGATACCTTGGTTCTTGTAACAGGATATTTGATAAGTTCAAGAACACTGGCCTCTAAGCAAAAGAAGAAGATGTATCACAATCAAGCTATATTCTGAGTGAGCCTAGTGATAAGATAAATACTAGTTGTCTCTTCAATTCTCTAAGTTAGTCATGACCATTATACACCTGCCCAGAAAACATTTCATAGATTTGAAGGTGGCAAAAGGAAATCTTTTGGTTAATTCAATATTATAACTCAGTACATATGTAAATTTGTTCTTGTATCAATACCATCCCCCAATCACACAATAGCTGTGATTATACTGGAGCTTTAAATCTCGGGAAAGTAATTAGTTTGCCTCTGAGTGTTGAACTGCATTGTGTTGAACTATACTACTGAGGTGAGTATTTCTTGTTTGATTTTTTTTTCGTTGCAGATTTCAAGTTACTTTAAGACCTTGAAGCCAATTTTGGTAGTCAATGAAATCGCAGCTGCAGCAACATGTGAAGAACACAAAAATGTATAGGTCTCTGTCTAGCCCTTCATAAAAACAAGCATAAGAAAATAATTGCACTCATCTTTTCAAAGAATTAGCAAAAAAATCAAAATAAACAGGAAAGTGCCATTCGTCCAAAAATTTTCTTTCTATTTGGATTGTGTTGTAGTTTATTGAAGCTTCACCATGGGAAGTTTTTTTTTGAATTTACAGTTACTGCAGATAACCTGGGAACCCAAGGCTAACTCATACCCATGGTAGTTACCCTCAGTTTGAGCCTGAGTTAGACTCTAGTGTAAACTCAGCTAATAATGTAACCCCTAGCTAATTTAACAAGATATTTGCAAGCTGCATAGTAAACTGCAATTTATTAATGATTTAGAAAAACAATGAACTGATCCATTCTATTCTACCCATCTAGCACAGTAGTTCTTTTTATGATTTTTTTTTTTGCACAAGAAAACAACATTACTTACTTTTGAGTAATTCTTGTAGCTGACACATCAATGAAATGATGATAAAATGTGAACAGTTTCCTTTTTTGCTTAAATCATTCAAACAACCTTTGTTTCTGCATAGTTTATCTTCTGCTAGGGAAAAACCTTGGTATTCCATACAAAAGTTGCAGTAGTAATGAAACTCTATTGGGTTTCTTAACTTCATGAAAAACTTCTTTAGAATTTTTAAGGAAGATGCAAATTGATTTGGCACTGGACAATGGAGACTCACAAGTGTAAGTAGGTCAACAAGGGCTACTCCAGTTAGACAGTGTCTAATGGCAAAAGTAATGATGAGAAGCATGCTGACTGCTGTGCTGATAGTTGCTTCATGGTACAATGGGGAATCTGCTGAGAAATCCTCGACACCATTTCCCACATTTAACTCCGTGTCGTTTTCCTCGTTGAAATTGCATATATACTCCTCTTCGCCATCCTCTTCATCTTCAAAATCTGCTAGTGAACTGCCGCTCACACTCTGCTCTGTGTCCTGATAGGTCGACAGCTCCGGAGAATGGCAATGCTCCTGGCAATCTGTGTTTTCTGGAAAATTATCTTGGAAATCTGGATATTCCCCTATAGATTCATCAGAAATGGGTGTACAAGTACGAAAATCTTCGTCTTGAGATGTTTCTGCCTCACGGGACGCAGAGACCTCTATCAATGGCTCGTGCTTCTCAACGACGTGGCGGAAACTCTCTCCACTATCACCGCAAGGTTGATCATGCGATGGCTCACCATATTGCCCATAAATTTGCTCCGATGAAGCAATGATTCCTTTAGGCCATCTATTTTTAGTCGTTCTCGGCACCTTACTTTGTGGACGAGAAAGATATTCGTTGTATGGTCCACGTTTAAACCCTTGTTTCTTTGTCGCCTGCGCGTCCGCCATTTTGGTTTGGAACCTGTCCAGAACACACCGCGCGCGGTTAGCCTTCCCAACAATCTTTGCAAACAACGCAAACCGATTTGGGCGGGAAAAAATGAACTGAACGGTTAAGTTCGTTGTTGGATCGAGCATGGACGGGTCATACAATAAAAAGAGGAAATCACAACCCTCTCTAAGAATTGGAGAAACAAGTAAGTTTAATTAACTTAGGGTATTCCCCGAAGTAGAGCTGGCAAACTTTCCGTTCTCACCCATACTTAATTATGCATATTGCCTATTGTAAAGAAACAATACGTTTAACAACTACACTTTCTAAGTCTTTTTTGAAAACGCAAAAGATCGAGCAAAATTTAATTCTTCGCCGAATAAAAACGCTTATTATGGGACAAACGTTAACTCTGCGACTTACTAAACTTTGAAGCACACTTATAAATCATGCATACAATGTCCGAAGTTTTTCAAGTCAATACGTATAGACAAACTGACAACGGAATAGCGTAAAAATATTATTTTAACTCTTCGGAGCTATACACATCAAGCTCGAGGGTCAACCGCGATTAACAAATCTCCAGTGTTAGGGTCAGGAGTAACGGGTTAGGGTTTGGGTGAGCGATCGATACATATCTTTTAAATCGTTAATTCAACTGCAATCCTTTTTTCAAACACTTGTGGTTCAAATTAAGTGCCTAATGAGGTTCGAATGTTCGTTTTGTCTAGTGATTGTGGTGTAAATATATAAACAGGATAACATTCAACTCATATATTCGGATTGAAATTGTTTTGTGATCTAGGTTTGTATATACCGTATGAATCAGGAAAGACAGCGAGAATTAAGCCTCAAAAAGAATTATCAATTTAAGACTTGGCTATTATTGTTTGTCTGGACAAATGGAACAGAAAAGTGAAATCTTGTTACAATATTTTTGCTTTTGTAGTGCTCTATCTGGTCCAGTTTATTGAGGATAACGAGCGGATCATTGTCGGTGAAAGGGAGCTTGACAAAAATGAGTTGGGTACCTGTAGTGCAATGTACCACGATAAGAAGTATTATCCGTGTGTGATATTGGCACAGAATGGTACGTTATAATTAAACATGTACCATAGTCAAAGGCTGGCTCAAGGGCAGACTTAGAGTAACTTTCTTTCTTTTTGAAAAGTTATCCCATACCCTAACTGTATTTGCTACAGTAATCAAAATATTAAAGAAAATTAACATTTTGAGACAGGAAAATCCGAAATTCAATAAATTGCATGGGGATGAGTTCTGTTTATTTTTGTTGGTTAGGAAAAATGGTTGTTTCCCTTGTGTAACAAACCCAGATATACTATATAACAAAGTCCCAGTTATAATGAAGAACACTCTTTAGTCCCTGCAAAATTATGACACATAGCACAGATATAACGAACCCAAATAAATTATAACAAAACCCTGTCTTAACGAACCAAATGTTGGGTCCAAACGAAAAATTTTACCCTGACATAACAAAGTTGTCTCGACTTCAGGTGACTGAATTACCAGCCTAGATAATTGAAAACTTAAATATTTTGGCATACCAGAAGTTTCAAGGGTTTTGGCCATGGGTTTGATTTGTTCTAGAATTAAATTACACACAATAAAATACCATTGATCTACATGATTGGCCATTTCATTGACCTTTGCTACAATTTTTATTAAGACCCAGTAATAACAACTCTTCTAGTATATTATTTTGTTAACTTTGTTATATGGGAGTTAGTGTTTATAACAAAACTCTGATAAAGATCAATAAAGTAATTATTTTGGTCCCAGTCCCTTGGTACTTATACCTGGGTTCCACTAAGTATAAGTTTTAATTAGAGTGACTATTTTAAATATTTTTATTTGTTTTAAACCCATAAAACCTCTTTTATAGCTAAGAACTGTTTTTCTTGGGTTAATTCCACCTTTACATATAATATTTTTATCTTTTTTTTAACAGAAGATAAAGACCTGCTCATGAAAACAAAAAAAAGCATGAGTATCACCGGCAAAAGTTCAGTTTCAAAGGAATCCCAAAGAGGAAACAAGGAAGGAAGAGAGCAAAAAAAACAAGAAAAGGAAAAAAAAAGAGAGTTAATGAAAAGGAAGAAGCAGGAAAATGAGAAACAGAAGGAAGAAAAAGAAAGAAAGAAGCAGGAAAAGCAGGCCCAAGAGCAAGAAAAAGAGGAGAAGAAAGAGAGCAAGAACAAAAAAGAAAGGCCCTTACAGAGAGGGGCATGAATGTCCTTGAAAGGATGGCTGAATTAAATAAGTCACTTGTTGAAACAGACAAACCTGATGATATAGAATTAGCAGGTATGTATTTTTCTTGTGCACGATCTAAAAACAGTTACTACATAATTGAAGAACCTAGTGCAAAAATGGCATAAGTGACTTTGTATGAAATGCTCAATTCTCCTAGGGAGAATTGAGAACTTCAACAAAAGTCACTTACATCTTTTTTGCACTTTACTCTTTAATTATTAATGGTTATAATTTCATAAATAGTTGTGCTTTATTTTACAACCATTGAGTATTGCAAAATGCACAAATGCATCAAAATTTTAATGTATCCCATGATGCAATGTGTTGACTAAACACTCCCTCCACTAACATAAATACCAAAAACCAAAAATGCTTGTGATAAGGAGTCTCGTTTTGCCAGACTAATAAGGTTTAAAAGATCCTTACTGAAAAAAATTAAGTCATTCCTCTGTATGCCTGCCATTTTTTCCATTCATATCTATGTTAAGTTAAAATATTTTGGTGCTAAATGTCTTAATCCCAACACAAGTGTCCTATTATTCAAAGAAATATAAATGCTATTTATTTTTCTTTTAGAATCTGATCATAATGAAGAAAATGACATATTGGAGAGTTCTGATGAGGTTGATGTTGTTCAAGCTGTCAGACACATTAGTGTCCCTGGAGCAAAGTTGGCCACATTTGACAATAACAGGCCAATGGTAGGCAAAAAAAGGCCCAGACAAGGACTAAATGTTCCTTTACCTCCAAAAAAGCCCTACACTCCTGCATCATGTTCAAAATGTGATGAACTTCAAGCAGAGGTAGATGAGTTAAAAGCTATCAACGAACTACTAACAGAAAAGCTTAACAGCCTTCGACAAAAAGAAGACCTTGCTGAAAAGTTCAATGTAAGAAATATAATGCAAATTACTTCAATCCAGGGCCCCATTGTTTGAAAGTTGATTAATTTCAACCCAGACTATGAGTTGTCATCATGGTAATTAACCCTTGGATAGTAATATAATCATCTTTTGAACAACTCAGCCCAGGAGATAAACAATAGGGGGCAGGGGGTACTCTGACAACAAAGTTGTATGGAGGTTTTCTTTGTCCACTATCATAAATAGGGTAGTATATATTCCTGTTTAAGAAAAGTCGGCAAAACTGGGAAGTTTGGTGGTCGATAGGTTCACTAACATAAATAACTAATTGTAGTTTTTAAAAATAACCTTTACTATTTTGTTGCAAGAAAGTGTAAGTGTATATCACTGACGGAGTGTCAGTTTAAATCATAAATAATTCTGCATTGGGTATATTATGTGTTGTAGTCAGCAATATAGCATCAGACCATGCATAATCGAATCTCTGTAGATGAGCACTTGTATGCACCTTAATTAGTGCTCGAAATACAAAAATAGTTCCTTGTTCATTTTTTTTTATTTTTGTATTTAAGATGGTTGAGCTTTATCCAGGAAGAAGAGTGTACGTCTACGAGGCACACATCATAAAAGCAGCAGCTAAACCGAGCAGCACTGCATGTGTTCGGTTTCTGCTAAGCTGTTTTCAGGGTTCGTGCTACTCCTTGAGCTCCTTGAATACTCCTGGAATTTAATTTCAGTTTTCAAGGGCGCTTGAAAAGCCCTTGAAAATATGAACTTCAGCTAAAACTCCTTGAAAACTCCTTCAAGTCCTTGAATTTTCAAACTCTCAGGAAATTATAGCAACTTATTGGAAACAATTATACGAAAATTACAAAAAACTTCAGCTAAAACTCCTTGAAAACTCCTTCAAGTCCTTGAATTTTCAAACTCTCAGGAAATTATAGCAACTTATTGGAAACAATTATACGAAAATTACGAAAACAGATTATTTCATACGAAACATTGCCGCTGGCACTATCGCTGAGCTCCTATCGCTCTTTCTCCTGTCCATTCGATAACGAATTTTTCTGTTGCCTTCCGGCTGAAAGTGCGCGCATTGTAGTCTGGGATTGTTTGCTCCTTGACACGTGCTGTTGTTCAGTCGATTAGCGGCCATTTTGTTTGAGTGAATGCGTAATGACTGCGAAGGTTAGAAGCTGTTTGAATGTTAAAACCTGCAATCCAACCTTTTGTGTAAATCATAATGCCTGCAGGAGGTAGATGTGTATTCAATTCTGACTGGCTTGTTGAAAAGGAGTACAAGGGCTGGCTGCAAAGTGTAAAAGACGACAAGCATGCAGCATACTGTAAACTCTGCCACCGAAACTTCAGTGTCGCAAGCATGGGAAAATCGGCAATGAAGTCGCATATGCAAGGCAACGGGCACAAAAAAAACGTAAAGGAAAGTGCAGTAGCAGTTCCTATTACTACAAGCCTTGTTACTGTCCAAGAAAAATCCCAACCTGAGCGTAGTTCGACCTCGGTAATTACGAATAGACATGCACCTACTGAGGGCGATCGACAAGTCTTGCCCATTCCATCAATGCACGATTTATGCACTTTGTCAAAAAAAGTAGCGGATGCGGAGATTTTGTGGGCTCTAAAGTGCATCGAATCCCATTTCTCAGGGCATTCAAATGTTGGATTAAACGAACTATTCAAAACAATGTTCAGTGACAGTGAAGTTGCTGCTAATTACTCAATGTCCGAGTCAAAATTCAGATATCTCACAACGTTTGGACTTGGTCCACATTTTTCGAAGAAACTGTTGTATGATTTGCAGCAGTCTCCAGCACACTCAGTGTTATTCGACGAGGCCTTGAATGATGAACTGCAAAAAAAACAGTTGGTTGTGTACGTGAGGTACTGGGCAGATAGCAAGTGTAGAGTTGAGTCACGGTATCTTACGTCGCTATTTATTGGACATGGCACGACAGGTGACCTCATAAAGCATTACAAAGATGCCACTAAAGATTTAGACCCGGAGAAAACATGGCATGTTGGTATGGATGGCCCTAATGTGAATCTCGCATTTGAAAGAGAGCTTAGAAAGGAGCGTGACGAGCTAAAGCTGCCATTATTGTTAAATCTTGGGACGTGTGGGCTGCATACCGTGCACAGAGCGTTCCAAACTGGCGCCAAAGAAACCACATGGGATTTCGACAGATACTTGCTTAAGGAGTACAAACTGTTCAAAGACTCCCCAGCAAGGCGAGAGGATTATGTAACCTACACAGGCGTTGATATATTTCCATCAAAATTTTGCGGCCATAGGTAAACAAAATTTTAGTTTAGCTCTTTCTGTAGCCGTGCTTCATTTGTAATTACTGGTTTCATTCCTTTTTATGTAGTTCAGAAGAGTTTAAATTTCTGTGCATGCTTACCAGGGCTCGATTTTAAAGAAAATGTCTTGTTCTACATGGGGCAACCAAGAAATTATTTTTTAAGTCTTCCCTCAAAAGTTGAAATAATCCTAAAAAATTAGCTCTACCATGTTAAGAAAAAGCCATTTAAATGCACTTAAAATAATTATTGTTGATGAAAACAGTCTAGACAGTCCATCTCCTGTGTGGTAAAAAAGCAGACGAAATGTACAAGCGCCTGAGTTGTAATTTCTGATCAAAATAATTTAGAAGACAAATTTATATAATTTTAAAATTTAGCAGTTATACATTCAAGTTCAGCTTTCCTCATTTTTTTACTGTTTGAAAGTATGACTGTGACATCAATGTTTATTTAACCTAACAGCAACGAAATGCAGATTGCAGATTCATTTCTGAAATTGTTCAAATAAGAAATATACAGAAACTATATATCAAGCGGTTGATTTTAGTCATCCAAAGAATGCATGCCTAAACTATTATTTTGGTTGCCCCACAAAGATTCTCGTTGTCTCTGAAGACCATATGACCGTAAAAGTTGAGCGCTGTTTACAGTAAACATTGTAGTATTTAGTCTTTCACTTTGCAGGGCGTTTGTTATAAACAGAATAGTTTGTTGCGGTTCACTGCACGTTGATGCGAAGGCAATCTACCTGCACAATATTTGGTGCAAAGTTGTAGTTAATACAAGTATTATGGGAACTAAAATGGTATACAGACATCTTATTAGAGTTTGATTTAAGCTTGTGATCACTTTACTTGTTTTTATTACATTTTTTGCTTTTGTTTTAACACACGAAACATGCTTAGAGCAAATATTTAAATTGTAATTATAGTCAGTTGCCATCAGTAATAACTGTTTTTGAATTTGTTTTACAAGATAATTTCAACAATTTTACTAGAGGCTGAAATCTCCTGCCGAGTATATACACAGATTTTTTCTTTTTGAAAGTAAAGTCATCGAATGAGTGGCAAATTAATGAAAAAGAATTTAAGAAATATCAATTTCCAATAATCAAGCCATAACTGAGAAATATTTGAATCTTGCAGTCACAGTCAAAGATTTTAAATACATACATACAAGTAAGCAAAAAGTACAAAATTATTGCTCTTACATTTCTGCATGTTTTAACAGGTGGCTTGAGAATCTCCCTGTTGCTAGTAAATCTCTCACACTTCTTCCAAGTGTTAAAGAGTACTGCTCCCAGGCAGCCATACACAAGACAGAGCCAAAGAAACATGAAGGGTATCAGTATGTCAGCAGAGCTGTCAAAACTGACATCTTGCTCAAAGCGAAGCATTTGTTTTGGATCTCTTTGTCACAAGATTTTCAACCATTCCTGCATATATACCAGGCAGACAGGCCACTGATACCTTTTCTTGCATCTGATCTGGAGAAACTATTGAGGACAGTGATGAACAGGTTTCTGAAGGATAGTGTTACAACACCTGCCCAATCCTTCTCACAGTTGGCTATGATTGATGTTACCTCAAATGAGAACAGGAAATTGAGCAAAGCAATTGATGTTGGTATTGTAACTAAACGAGAGTTAAACAGCCTGAAGCAGAATGGCCAGATCAAAGAGGGTGAAAAAAAGAACTTCCAACTTAATTGCAAGGCCTTTATCACTCGTACTACTGAAAAGTTACTGGAGAAGAGTCCATTGAAGTTCCCAGTTGTTCGATTTTTGAGATGTCTAGATCCTCAGGTGATGGCAGGTCCAGTTAGCACTTCAGTCCAACTGTTTGAAAGGTTACTGAGTTGTCTCCTGGATGCCAGTAGGGTGAAGGAAACTGAAGTTGACTTAATAAAGAGGGAATATTCATCATTTGTTACAGAAGATGTTCATGGTAATCCAAGAACTTTGCAAGAATTTAAGGAATATGATAAGGTTAATGGTGATCGTGTAGACTGCTTTTTGGCGACTTACCTTAAGGACAATAAATATCAGAAGATGTGGGCCCTTGTGAAATGTCTTTTAGTTTTGTCTCATGGGCAAGCTGGTGTTGAACGAGGTGTAAGCATTAACAGTGAGATCATGGAGTATAACTTCAAGGAAAGATCTGTTGTTGCCTCAAGAGTTATCTATGATTACATCCGAGCTTGTGGTGGCATCCTTAATGTGAAGATAGACCAATAACTCAGAAATGCAGTGAGGAATGCATCTTCAGAGTATCGCACTGAGCAGAGAAGACAGCAGGAAGAAACAAAAAGAAGGAGGAAGGATGAGGCCAACCAGGTCATCAATGAGGAAATTTCCTCCTTGAAAGGCAAGCAGAAACGCCTGTTGGAACATTGTGCAGTACTAAGAGACAGTGCTGAAAAGCTGCTTGAGAAAGCGGTGAAGGAAGATGAGATGATTCATGCAAGGAAAGCTCACAGCTACAAGAGGACAGTGAAAGACATGGAGAGAGAGGCTGATGAAATAAAAGATCAGATCGAGAAGTTCAAGAAAAGACTGAGAACATGACTGTTGTACAAGGCATTTGGTTTTGCCATTGTCAGAATTGTATCCTCTTAAAGTGATATATTCTGACAGTTGTTTGTTCAAAGTATGCTATTATGCAGATGGTGAAGTAAGAAGTGTAGGTGATAGACCTCAAAATCAAGATGACTGAAACTCCCGTTCCGCATGTTTAGAACATTTTAAGCATTTTCTGGCATGATTTATTTTGTTTTTCATCTACACGGCCTTGACTATGCAACCTGTTAAACTTAAACACAGGATTCCCTGTTTTGGTTCTTCCTGCGAACAGTCCATCAGTACATGTTGTGTTATTACATTTCAACTTTATATGTTACCAATAAATTATCTTTGTTTGGTTATTTTTGAACCAGCTAATGTATCTATCTGTTTCTGTTAACGCATTTCATTTAGATGAAGGGGGAAGGCTTTTTGAAGCATGGTAAGGCTCTTTGTTAACAACTGCTTGAGAACCTTCAAACGAATTAAGTGCAGGTGCTAAGAGCACTCCTTGAAAACATGTGTTTCACTCCTTGAATACTCCTTAAATACTCCTTGAATTTTGTACTCACAAAGTAGCACTAACCCTGTGTTTTTACTCTAGTGAGGAGCTTGTTGGGAAAAATTTAGAAGGGAAAAACAACAAGGAAGCACTTGACAGAGACATAATCTTCTCTATTCTGCGTAAGTAACTTATTGTTAAACTAGTAGTTCCAGTTTTACAAGATGTACTAGTAAGAATTTTTATAAAAATCAATACATTTTCATTAAAACAACGGCAAGTTTTCACTAAGGAAAAACTAAATAAAACACAAGGAAACCCCAAGAGGTTTATAGCCTGCTTGCAGGGCTCCCAGGCAAACACAGTTCCTAAACACTGGTTGTCACTGTCATAGTCAGAATTTTGGTGGCAAATGATGCAGTATATCTCCTTTAACACGTTAGCTAAAGTCAATGGAGCTTGTTATCACAATGGCTAAATTAAATTTATTTAGAAATAAGAATCACATGGCAGAAAAAATGCGGATTTGAAAGCAGTCTTAGTCAATAAGTATTGCAACAAACTAATGTGCAGTTGTGTGGATTGTGGACACCAGCAGACTTACGTACATTGATTATGTCACTTCTTGCAAATTTAACATCTGCCCCAAGAGGTTTAAGGTTATAGTCAGCTAAAAGTGAAGCCATATGGGAAGGCGGTATGATTTTTTTAGCAACTCTTAATTAGCAATGTACATATTACTAAAAAAAATTAAGGACGATTTATATCGTTAATTTATTTTTTCTAGAGTATTAATTATTTATAGACTAATTTTTATTTTTAATTTCTTTTTCTAGAGTTCACAGTGAAAAGGTTTAACTTAACGTCTGAAGGCGGACTCAAGACAGCTTTGAGGAATAAGATAACACATGTAGAGACAATACTTAAAAAAACAAAAAAACTTTAGAGTGCATTTGAAATGAAAAATTTTATTTGCATTTTTCTAAAAAAAAACACAATGTCTCAAGTTTATCTTAATTAGGTCTGTTGGATTGGCAGCAAATATTTAAAAAAAAAAAAAAAGAAATTGTTGTTAGATAATTTTATATTATTGAAAGACTGCTATTTTATAATTATTTTAAAGATTGTGCGGTTTGTATTCATGATAGAGTTATAATTTAAAGAAATGATTTTAAAGACATTATTTATGTATTATTATTGAAAATTTATTATCCTTAGGTTATATCAGTTCTGATCTACCATATTAAGCAGTTACATGTTATAAAGATCAGGGATATACTTATTTGGTAAAAAATAAAGAGTATATTCAATACAGAGACAGTGGTATCCAATTTATATTGTAGTACCTTTTAAGTATACTTCAAGTATACTTCAGGAAAAGTATGCTTCAAGTATACTTTTAGGGTGTCCAAAAGTATACTACTTTAAGTATACTTCTCTGAAGTATACTTAAAGTATACTTGAAGTAGAAATGAAGTATACTTTTTTATATCAGTTGAAGTATACTTGAAGTATACTTCATTTCCATGAGGGTACACATTTCTTTAATATAAGATGTGTTTCAATATACATATTTATCTTCATTAAATTCTGCTTCAAATCCGATTTGTAAACTGCTTTGATGTCCGTATGAATAGAACGCGAGTCATGGCTTGTTCGTACGGAAAGATAATTCAAGATTACACAACTCCAAAATGAATTTACTTTCTGATGTTCCTTAGGATTTTATTATAACAACAAGCGTACAAATTAACCAAAAAGATACCCACTGACAAGAAAAAGAATCAAATTTGATTTCAGGCGTGACCTCGGAAATTTCTCAAGTGCCCAGATTTTGTCGCTGTGTATAATTGTACTGAAAGATAACGAGAGCTCGTTATAGATTTCAGTTACTGACAAAACGAACTGGCAGATGAACTTCAGCTTTAGTGCGGTTAGACCAAATTTAATCACCGGCTGATATTACTTTCTGCTTCGTAGGCACATTTCAGTTGAGCACGTTTTGCTTAGTAAGCACATAAACACTTTTTGTGACAATTTTTGTTTATTCTAGCTTAGTATTTCCTTAGTTTGTTTTCATCATTCGTATTGTACTACTGTTTACAATGACGAGAAGCAGTTTAAAGTTACTTGTAGCTTCGTCTTTGATAAAAACACGCAAATCAAAATCACTACACAAACGCTTGTCAGCGCATTCCATGTGACTACTGTCATTGTCGGGGGTTCCCCCCAACGCAACTTTGTAATTTTTCCTGTTGACATATTATTGTTTTAGACTGCAGTTTGTCCGCAAGAATGGGCGAAACATGATTATATTTAGAAACCCGTCATGACCAGAATTAAACCACGTGCACATGCATTCTTATCACTGTCTTTGTGCTTTAAAAGTGTGCCGAACTCGCGAGTTTTCGATCTGTTGGAAGTCATGAAGGATTTTGAATTTAAAAGAACGATAAATTGCTGAGACCAAACCTTTGTTCTTTTTCACTGAAACCAGTAAATAAATATGTAATTTTACATAATCTGCTGAAATGTACAATATTTATCCGAAAGAGGGCAGCAACAAGTGATTTGATATGAAAATCAATATTTTCATGTAATTTGCAATGATGTCGGTTCGACGGAGGGCGCTAGGAATGGGTTTTTAAGTTATTTTTCCTTCGTATTTACTTAATTTTCTCTTATTCATCTATTTATCATTTAGTTGTTTTTATTTTTCAAACTTTATTTATTTTTTATCCGTCATCCGCCATCTCTCGATATTGCACACCTGGGAGTAAGCGGCGCTTATTAGGCACTTTTTATTACAGTCTATAGACGATAGTTCGTATTTTATTCTTCTTAACTATTTTTAGGGAGTCTATTTAAGGGACAATTGGGGGGGGGGAGCTCCACAACTTGTCGACAAACATGTCGGGGTGCAATATCCAATGAAAATAGAAATGAGTTAAAGAGGTGGGGAATTCAAAATAAACTTAACAAAGTGAGTCACGAAAGTTCCCGCGCATGTTTATCGAAAAAACGCAGCTATAGTGAGCTGATATGATATGAAAGTCATTTGCAATGATTTCGGTTCAAGAGAGGGCGCTACTAATTGTTTTTAACTTATTTTACTTAATTTTCTCTTTTTTTCTATTTTTTATTTAGTTATCTATTTTTATTTTTATTTTTCTATTTATTTTTATTTTTTTTCCTTTAGTTTTTTATTATTTATTTTTTAAATTCTTAAAGTTTTTATCCGCCATCCATATCCGTGTTTAACAAACACCCACTGAAAGTTTCCCTTCGAAGTTTTAATCATTTCTTAAAGACTCTTATCTCTATTAATGTTTTGAATTGCAAAGATCGTTGTAGTATATCCATTAAATGGCATCTTTTGATAAGCCACCGAAGCATGTTTTAAAATTTGATTTGTAATCAACTCCATTGACCCGACGGATCGCTTTCTCGTTCCTTAAAGAACGTAAAATAATTACGCACCTGAACGCTTTTGGATTCATGTGGTACAGTTTTAACTCCTCGTTCAACGCAATCAGTAGCTATTACGTACAGTAGTTTGGACAACCTTTATACCAAGTGATGAACAGTTTGAGGCTTGTTGTTAAAGATAACTCCTGTGGGGAAGAATTATTTTGTGTCAGTACAAAAATACCTCCGGTTGTCAGTGAGCACGTCAGAAGACTTTTCGTTCTTACCTTTTGACTTCCGATCCGATATTGTGCACACTTTGTAATGTAATGTTTATTGATATTTTACTAGCTTCTTGTATAAATACTTGGGTTCACGTTTTTAAAAGTTTACTTCTTTAACCCTGTTCAGACTGGACTTTTTGGGCTCCAAAAGAAAGTTTCCCTTCTAAGTTTTCATCATTTCTTCTAGACTCTTATTACTTTTACAAATTGCAAGCATTGATGTGATATACCCATTAAACGACATCCGAAACATGTTTTGAAATTTGATTTGTAATCAACTCCATTGGGCCCTTTTATGCACATATCAATGTAAAGCCCGGGAGGAAGGAATTGGGGGGGTGGGGATACGGGCATAGGGCGGGCGTTTGACATGATATTTAGGCCACTGGGCTGGGCATTTACGTGTGCTCAATAACAATCGATAATTCCACAAAGATAACACGAGTTCTTGCCTTTTTCTTTTTCAACTGTGTTTGAAAACATATCAAAAAAGTGCTAATCTAATTTTTATAACACCCAAGTTTCATTTTCAGAACCTTTTGTAGCTGCCTTGTAACCCGGGCCGGGGGAGGGGAGATTTGATGCATTTTGTGTTCCCGGGGTGGGGAACACAAAATACTTAATTTGAAAATTTTTCGACGCCCTACCCAGGGAGGTTTTACAAAAATTTCGGGTCACAGACACGAAACCCCACCCTTGCCC
>JAOBAT010056834.1:0-27252 GCA_026413305.1 Hydrozoanthus tunicans | reverse complement strand
CTAAAAATAGACTGGTCTGTCAAAACGCCGTGCCACTTACCCAATGCAGTTGGACGCTCCTAGTTATGGGCTCCTGCCCACAGTTCTTAGCGCATAAAAAAACTAAACTTGCTTACAAATCACGCAAGGAGAATAATTTAACTTAACTATAAATTTGATGTTCAAATTGCTGTTAGTGCAGGGAAGAATCTCGCTATTACGGCCTTCTTTAAGCCTCTTCTAGCGATGCTAGGTCCGCAATGCATTGTGGCCTTCTTTGAGCCTCTTTTAGCAATACTAGGTCCGCAATGCATTGTGGCCTTCTTTGAGTCTCTTTTAGCGATGCTAGGTCCGCAAGGCGTTGTGGCTTTCTTTGAGCCTCTTTTAGGGATGCTAGGTGCGCAAGGCATTGAGGTAAAAAACATCCGCCATCCTTTTCGGAATTAGTAATGGTTTGACGCCGCCAAAATAGCGAAAAATAAACCTAAACATTTATGTAATGACCCATTGGCTTCTCTTAACGGTTAATCAGCTCGGAACTTGCTACGAACGATTTAGTAAGAACAAGTAGAAGTAGAAGATAACGGTGTCAGAACTGAAGTATTTTGTGGACTATATCACTGTTAGCATGTCGTAGATGTATAAATTGCTACTACAGTCAGAAGATAACGTTATCTTCACTCTTGCTGTCCTGTCACATGTTGGATCGTCGACATAAAGCGTTGACAGTAAAATCAAACCTCCTAGAAACATTGGTGCACCTGACAAGTAGAATACGTTGCGATACTGCCCTGTTGTGTCACCCACCCAGCCTGTCAATTAATAAACAAAAGATTTATTGTTATCACGGACTGACTGGGTTATCAAAATTTGTGCCAAGCAGTATCGTGGATAGACCGCTCAACAATCACTTCTTTTGCCAGGAGATCGAAAATTCTAGCGGACGCCCCGTTCCTTTTTGTTCCCGGCCGTCCATGCGTCCATTTTCTCTTCTCAATCTCCCATTTGATGAACATGCTAGAATTCTCGATCTCCTGGCGAAAAAAGGGACTGTTTGCAGTGTTCGTTGCTATCTAACTCTGCCACACACAAAATAAGCACGTAATATATTTTAACAGCAAACAATTGCCATACACCGTCTTGTTCGTATGTTTTTTGTATTAAGAGACCTTTTCCTTTAGCCCTGGCTAGCAAATGGTAATTATAACCGAAAGGTATAAGGCGCCGGTCCACCGTGCGAGAGGCCCGGGTTCGACTCCCGATTGCCGGACCTTCCCTAAAGGTCTTAAAATATCTGAAGAGAAGGTGTTGCCTTTACTTCAACATCTGCAACGATAAGATCTTCACTTCTTCTAACGTTAAACCACAGGCTCTCGGAGTAGCTCGGAGTCCAATAGTTGGGTTGTAAAACCTGTTGGATTTTCCAACTGCCATAAAAAGCGAAGACTACACAAACTTAATAAACTTAATCATATTAAAAATGCATCAGAAGGCGTCACTTTCTTTTCATTTTGGAATCTTTCTGGGGGAACACTTCTTAATATCCCCTAAAAGTACACGCATTTGGCGTTGGCGAGGTTCTGTGTATAGAAAAATCCAAAGATTGATATATAACATCTGTGAAATGATCACCATCTTTCGTCACCGTTAGAATCATTGTAAGTGATTTTGTACCTGCAATTGGGGTGCCCACCAACATGGTCAAGGACATACACATCAACGCTCCACCCCAGGCCTGGGACTTGTATTCACCTCCACTGCATTCGAACGTAACTATAGACATTAAGCCAATGAAGCAGCCGTCCAGAACTCCTGCGATTACTGAATAAGCGACAAGCATGGAATAGCCTTCTGCAAAGATGGCTATCAACGATGAAAGACCAAACAAAAGCATGCCCATTACGTATAGCAGAATGGTGTTCACCCAAGGAATATCAGAGATTCGACCAAATAAAATTTTGCCACAGCACGAGGAGACGCTAAAATAGGAAATCAATAAGGAGCTATCTCGGTAGGTGTAGCCCATTTCCTGTCCGTATCGTACCTATAAAGGTTTTAAAAGAAACTCATCTTAAGAGTGAAATTTTAAAAGTAAATGGGGCCGGCTATCAGGGGTGAATTGAATGACTAAAAATACATGAATGTTTTGACAATGAAACTCGAAGAATCGAGGTAAAGGCGGATTTCAGATGACGTAATGTGTACGAACAACCTTTTCAGATCCGAACACCTACGAGGCATGAAACAAAATAACCTCTGTCTCAATCCACAAATCAATGCACAGTTGACTCATTAACAACAATGATTAAATCCTCCTAAAAGCAGCAGCCAAGAAAGAAAGAACCATTGACAAAGACTATATACGCCAATCGGGTTGGAAAATAGACGTAAATATTTCTAAACTAAAATGGAAAACTGAGACTTATATGAAGGCAAGTACTTCTCGCTTGAGATGTGCCAGTTAAAGGGACACTTGATGTTACTCATAAATATGAAACAAAAAATGGCTGCCTGTGATATTTGATAGCCAAATGAATTAGAAATATTTGGGAGTTGGGACACATTTTTTAGTTTTCGGTTTTCTAATCACTTACTGGAGTTAGATAGAAAATTCAAATTATGATTGAACCCACAAGGGCAATTTTGGAAGTCGAGGAACAGCGGTAAACAGTTAGTTGTAAAATCAATTACTTTTTGAGAAATACTCACTCGACGCCATTTTTTAAACTGTAGTTTTGCGTTAACGCGGATCAAAAATGTCCCCGACACACATAAGCTCCTATTTTAGTACTGGCTCTGTCGCTGTCGTCATTTGTCAGTTAAAAATTGTTATCGCAATAATTGCTACAATCTCCATTATAAGTTTTCAACCCGTACGCCAGTTATGGTTACAAATAAAAAAAAAAACAGGTATTCGATCATACCAAGTTCACATGAGGGACAAAATATCCAAGACACGCAACAGTCGAAGCCAGGACCCACGCAATAAACTTTTTGTTCGTTGGGAACCGGAAATGTTTTGAGCACCTTCCGCGGTCTTCTTTCAAAAATTCTCTTTTTGGATGTTCTTTGATTTTTGGATTGTCTTTATCTCCTGGCGGCGGTCGGAAGAGCATTCCACAAACAATAATGAGCATCGAAAATCCACCAAGAAAGCGGTAACAGTTTTTCCAACCGACCTTGGCAACAATAAATTGCTGGAGCGGTGCTAAACTCAGCGCGCCAATGTTACTTCCCGCCGCTGCAACTCCAGTCGCAAAAGAGCGTTTTTTATCAAAGTAATTTGCTATCATTAAAAGCGATGGAAAGTAGCTCAAGCTAGTGCCGATTCCAAATATGATTCCGTGCGTTAAGTAGATAATCTCGATCCTTTTAGCGTAGGATGTGAGAAACAAACCAAGGCTGGTTATAACTCCTCCACAAATGGTGACTTTCCGGCAGCCATATTTGGAACACAAAATGCTTGATGGGTAGCAGAAGACGAAGACAGTAAACTGGCCTAGCGAGCCTACCCAAGCTGCAGTGAAAAAACACAAAGAAACCCTGTTAACACGGTAACCGAATTAATCGGGTGTTTGTTAGCACGGGTAACACTGTATTTATTTAAGAGCTTCAAAGCTATAGCCAGTATAACATTCTTGTTTTAATCTGATCCATCAGCTCACTAGGTTTTAACAAACGCTTGACAACTTTTTACCAGGGAAAAGATGACTTCCTCATTCTGTAATTCCACTAGAAGTATATACTCCGGTTTTCATACATTGTGCCTCATTGTAGTAACCACGTCTAGCCTGTGAACTGGCCCTCTGTTCGAGGAAAAACATATCGAGGAGAATGGAGAGAGTCTTGGCTTGGCTCGCCGACTCGATATATATTTCACAGGCTAACCATTGTCCAAACAAGCGAGCAACGATCTTTGTAATAGTATTGGCTAGCAAATATGAGTTCCTGTTTGTCTCGAGCATAATGTCAACGTGGCAGACCTTTTGGTCCGGAAGAATACACCTCTACCGGCAAAGAAATCCAATATCAAGCACATAAGTTGCTATAAACGGAAGGAAAGAAATTGCAAAGACGAGGAAGCACGAATCCGAGAAATGGCAATAATTGCCGATGTCAGTTTGTAGTGCACCCAAGGAAGTACATGTTAGCTATACTCTTAAATTTGTGAAGCATTTTGCAGGCTTTTGAAACCTCAATAGAGTAGTTTCAGAAAATACCCATACTCCCCATGGAAGTTTTTTTACAACCCCTCCCCCCCGCCCTACCCCCTTGGAATTTCCGTTCCAGGGGATATTTTTGTGCCCCCTTCCACCCCTGGAATTTCCAAATTTTTTAAAGGTTGGTTTTTGTTCCCTTATACCATGTTTTATCTGAAAGGGTTTCTCTTTAATATCTATTGAATCACATTTCATTTTATGTTTCCATAATAATTGCAAAAAATAATAATAATAGTAGCAAAATGATAGGCTGTCCTCATGAAAAGAAACGAAACGTCAACGTTTATAATTTTACTTTTATAGCACATAGAGTTGGCTTTTTTAAATGAAATCGAAGTTGTTTTTATACCGTTATCTGGAAATTTAACCGTCTTTAAGAAGAACCCGCTTTCACGACGCAAAAATAATACCTGAGAGTGAATTCCTCAAAAACAAATCATTATCCCGAAATGTGCACTCATAAATGTCCACTAAATATGCAAATTGCACTTGAGTACACTAAAACATACTGGAGTTCATCGATTCGTTGATTTATCAAATCGTAAAAGCAATATTGACAGTGGTAGGGTGTCACTCGAATATATATGAACATTGGTAGGTTTCCCTCAGACAGTGCTTTTGGACCCTTTGGAAATATGTTACACTTCTCACCCTCTACACCACTTGGAAATTTGAACCTCTGGAACCCCCACCCCGTGAAATTTCCATGCAAGTAGCCTTCCATGGGGGGTATGGATATTTTCTGTAACAACACACTTCACTTTGACCGTTGGAACAACAAGACCAGATGATAACAATTACAAGGCAATGTGTATAAGAATTCTTTTCAATAAATTTTATTCTAGGAATTTTGAGCTAAAAACTGAAAGTCCAGTCATAACAGAACACAACTTAAGACTAGAAAGAAATCGATTTTTAACGGTAAATGCATGCACGTAGGGTCGGAATGAAAATATCTCATCTACGGCGAATATATTTTGCTTTCTTGAAAGCAAAACAAAAAAGATTTAAGGGTCCACATGAGAGTCTACGAAGGGTCGAAAAATAAGTTTCAGGATGAAGTTTCAGAAACGGTAACAAAGGGTCTAAAATTAGATTTCAGAAAGAAGGTTTAGAAAGGGGATCCGCGAAGATTCCAAGAAAGATTCCAGAACAAAGGTTTAGAGAAAAAACTCACAGAGGATCAAGGAGTTTAACTCAAGAATAAAGGTTCAGAAAAGGGGTTCACCAAGTGTTCAAAATTAGACTTTCAGGAAAAAGGTTCAAAAAGGGGATCTGCAAATATTCTAAGATAGATTCCAGAATAAAGGTTTAGAGAAGAGATCCATAAAAGGTCAAGAATTTAATTCTAGAATAAAGGTTAAGAAAAGAGGACAACGTGGATTCGAAAAAAACACCCAGAAAAAATTAAGCACAAAGAGTAAAGAATTTCATTTTACATAAAAAGGTTCAGAAAGGGGCTTACGAACGGTTCAGAATTAGATTCCTGGAAGAAGGTTCAAAAAAGGGGATCCACAAAGATTCAAAAATAGATTGCAGAACAAAGTTCAGAAAAGGGGTTCACGAAGGGTTCAGAATTAGATTCCAGAACAAAAATTCAGAAAAAGGGTTCGGTAACAGTGCAATAACTACAGACCGGCACTGGGAAATCGTAAATGTGCAAAAACACGTATTATGCAAGACACTCAGTTTAAGTAATGTTAGCGTTTTCAAAATCATTATCTAACTCTTGCGTTAAGCTTATACGAGTACATTTGCATATCGCTTTGTTCTGAACTTAGTCTTTTTTAATCAAAATATAATTAACATTTTATTTAAAAGAGTGAAATAAAACTGGTTCCCAGCTGTACACGATAAAAGTAGTTCAAACTACTTTCCTTATAATAGTTATTGGCCGGGTAAAAACAGTTTTTGATCTGTTTTAGAATAGAAGTACTAATAAAAGCATTAATTTAACTGAAAAACAGACAAAACATTATGCGATAGCTTGGACGTAAACAAACCTGTGAATGATTTGGATTTCCCAAAGTTATCCAGTAACGCCGAGTAAAGAACACCAAAGCTGTAGTGAATTCCTAGGACGATAAACAGATCACAAAATGATGTAGCACAAATAACCCATGACCAACAGCCATCTTTAACACTCTTGTCCACTTCGAAACCAACCCGAAACGAACAGAACGCGTCTTGCGAAGCCAACGGGTCGTTTGTCGACGAACCGTCACTCGCCAAGTTCCCATCTTCGTTCCAACTTTCAAGCCTCTTATGTCCCTCTTCGATGAGTTGTTTCTGCATTCTGAAGTATTCTAGACATGAAACAAGTATATGATAAAGATTATTTGTATCTAGTTGATGCAGAATATGATTATGTTTTCTAGGTCAAATGAACAGTCGAACCTTCGCGACTTACGTACACACTGTTGCGTGATTTCAACGTTACTTAGAATCTGCCGCATCGTGCTTGTCGACCTTCAGCTCCATATTCGGAAACAGACAAAATGGCTTCTCGACCGGTGGGTTTTGCTAATGCTTTTAATCACTCGTCGAGAACACAGTGCGGTGTTTTGCTAATGCTTTTAATCACTCGTCGAGAACACAATACGGTGTTGCTAACCTACCGTTTGCAAATTAATCCCCAACTATGCAAAGTTTTCTGACCAGCGGGGGGCCAGGAAGAACTGTGATGGAATTGTTCAGACCCTGTTATGTAGACTGTAGCATCCGACACGACTTTAAAACCATGAATGACCTATGATCGTTTAAAAGTTGCATTTTTTCGCTGTGCAGATATTGCCTTTCGGCTCTCTTTTTAACTGTCCCAATGAATACCAGACATTACACAATTATTTCATAAGCAGCGGTGTATACCCTCAAACTAACTGAGTAGATCAAGTTGAACCTGAGAAGAAAAAACTCCGTTGCTATTGTTAACTTGCTGCGACCGAATGTTTCCGCAGGTCATTGGCTGCAGTGGCTTTGTTTCATTTTAAAGTCAATTGTATAATTAGCATACCAACAAACTACCTTGTAAAAAGAGCCATCTATTTTAAGGGAAGCTTGACAATATTGGTTATCACCTCAGGCAATACAATTGAAAATATCAGCTTAGCTAAGAGCAAAGGCCATTAACTGTTTTAAGCCGAAACAACTTTTCATGCATACGGTTCTAGGCCATTAACTAACAACAAACATCCCTCAAACGGTAGACTAAAGTCTTTAAAAGAATAACTCAGCGTTTCTGAGTTTGAACTCTGAGAAAGGAGTAACGTGGTTTTTGCACGTTTTTCTATAACTGTTTGCAATAGTCGAGGCTTAGCTTTCAAATGAATTATATTCTCTTAGCTCAAACTTGAACTCGTTCTTCAAAAACGAGATTACCTGAACTTCACCTTGAAAACAGCTTTATCAATATTTATATTTCTTCCTTGATGCATGAAGTTGCTTTCCTGGTTAACCATCCATGTACATTTAACGTTCTGTGTGCGGTACAAAGTTCAGTCACTCACGCCACACGCTATTCTCGTTATTAACTTTTCAAGATGTAATAGATCAAAAACGAGTGCGAGAGTTTCATCAACCGTTCTAAACACCGAGAAAATAATGAAGTCCCGAGAGGCGAAGCCCCGAGGGCTTTATTGTTTTCGAGGTGTTTGGATAAGGTGATGAAACTTTTTGATATGGCTTCTCAAACAATCTATTGTTGTGTTTTTGAGTTCTACATTTTTTTTACAAAAGTAGTATGTAATTTATTCAAAATTGGCCTGCCGGGGGTTGTGACTTTCAGTGTGGAAGTCATTTTCGCATGTGCTTCTAAACGATGGATGTTGGAAGCACAGCTAGCTCCCGTTTTCGTTCTCCCAAAACTGTGGAACAAGAATCTAATTTAGTAAGTGGAGCTAGACCAAAAAGCACAAAATATAGAGATAAGTGGGCAGTGGAGTTGTTTAGAGAATGGCAAAGAACGAGAAAAGTTAAATTTCCGGGTTCGGAAGTTGGAAGTGTTTTAAAAATTACGAGTTTCATCTCGTTTGTAATGTTATGGACAGTGTAGAGAAAATGGATGCCATTTCATTGAAACAGAGTCAACAAGGAGCTAGCTAATGCGCTCTTAACAGCGAACAACTACTGTTAACCATTTCCACGCGTGCACCAAGACAAGTAGCCCAAAATTACTGCTCAAAATCACGACCCGAGATAAATACTGGATGCGCCACTACTAGGTTCAAAGAGCTGACAGTTAAAAACTACATTAAACACGGCAGTTAGCCCTAAGTTTATGCGCGTAGATCCCTAGGTTGTAGCGTCGCAATGCAGCCAACACAGGCGCGGTTCCTTCGTCGACCTGGCGTGCCTCCAAGGCCTCTAGCTTTTTCTCCTAGACTTCCAAACGGTCTTGTGCGTTGGCCTGGAAATAACACAAGCCAGGACATAAACTATAAGAAAACACGACCTCATCAGTCAGGGTACCAATAAGCCAGCCCACACATGACAAACTAAAATCATCGACCGAAAAAAGAAAAAAAAGAAAACATGGACTAGTGCCGAGAATAAGATACTCACGAAAGAAAACAATTAGCCAAAAGGAACAATAGCCTTTGAAATAGGGACAACAAAGGATAGCACTATAGAGAAAAAGTACGCATGACAAAGCGAACGGGTAACCGATGAAATACTTAACCGCATAAATTACACATGTAAGCGCGTAAACGCACAAATTATCCCATTCCCCGGAAAGTACATGGCATGATCAAAATATAACCCATGTATACACAAGCTATCAATCAAAACAATTAATTTACAGTTTTTCGTGCAGGAGCATGTAGCAACATACCTCACAAACCGAGCTCCCTGAGCTTGAAGTAGCCCCTGATACTCAATAAATTCAACACCTGAAAAACGCAAGCCAGCGAATATTACTACAGACGTTCTCTCGGCTCCCGTAGCCTACACACATGCTTCATAGGAAATAAAAACCTCGCTCCCTGAGCTCTATGATTGTTCTGCGGTACACACAACATTTTTCTACCTTTTTACTGTGCTATGTGTTGTTTGTATTTCTCTTTGCCGCCTGTACACAATTTCTCCGACCTTTGTGTCTGATATTTGAATGTCGAGTATGACAACGCACCAAGACATTCAACTGAATACAAAAAGTTATTCTGAATACAGAAATTATTTTGAACTCGGAAATTTTGAATACAGAAATTTTGAACACGGACTGAATTTTGAATACAGAAATTTTGAACACGGAAATTTTGAATTAAGAAATTTTGAACACGGAAATTTTGAATACAGAAATTTTGAACACGGAAATTTTGAATACGGAAATTTTGAACACGGAAATTTTGAATACAGAAATTTTGAACACGGAAATTTTGAACACGGAAATTTTGAATACAGAAATTTTGAACACGGAAATTTTGAATACGGAAATGTCTGTCCCTTCTCGGCTTTCGTATTCACAAGTATTGAATGATCGAGAAGCAAACCTTTACTGAACAAAGAATGTGTAACCGCAACGCATATTTTGTCTGGCCTCTTTGGCGCACGTCGTTGTTTTTTTTTGGCGCCGCATTTTTTGACCTTCTGGATTTATGTGCTTCTTTGAAATTTGTACAGTCGTTTTAGAGGAACTAAAGGAGTAAATTTAAGCGTTTCAAAAAACTTTCCAACCTTGGTTCTGTGTGTCATAACAGCTACGGTTACAGAAAGCGTTTATCGAAATGCAGAACTCGAACAAAGACGAGAGTAGTGAAGATTAAGGTAGTTCTGATGTTGTTGAACCCAGCTGGCTCTTTCAAATTGCATGTGCTCCCTTTATTTCCCATGTATCGGAAGACGACATGAAATCGTTTTAGCAAGTTTTAGTGTTAGTTTTAGAAACTGGCAGTAAAGTCTAAAGGGCTACATTCAATTCACGACTTCTTGTCTTTTGTTTTTGCGTTTCAGCTGACTGCATGATGTCATAGAGAAACAGTTACAGTTGATAAGAATTTCCCACAATTTAATTAGTAACTCCCAATGGAAAGTGTAGTGCTACCGAACTATTTTTGTTGTTCATAATCGTTTTTTTTTCCTGTTTATTTCTATTTCTTCCCGACGCGACGACAAAATTCACCATTTCACTTGCTTGCAAACAAAACTCACCACACTACTTGCAAATTTTTCTCGCGACGAAATAATTCACCACTTCACTTGCTTGAAGATTTTTTTTTTGCGTCGCCTCCTGCCAACGACGTCACAGTACCCAAAATGCCGCGCGCGCTGTGAGGGATCAAACCGACAACTTGCGGACGGACACGTTTCATAAGCAGCTGAAAAATTCATTTAATAAGAGGTAAATTACATTTGCGGCAAAGACTATTTCACTAAAATTAAAAGTGATTGTGACTGTATTGTTCATTTTTACTGAGTTTTGGCAATTTTTAAATCATTGTCATATTATTAATCGATGACTAAAAGTAAAAACTATAAAGATGCCTCTACGGCAAAAAATTATGATCTAAAATAAAATAAATTCAATTTTGTGTAGTTACTGACAAAGCAGTAGTGTCCAGTCCCCGGCCCGACAACCTCTTTCCCGGTCCTACATATGTACACAGCCTATTCCATAAATATCCTCAAAATGGATACTGAAAATATTGCACTTGTTTTAGATTCAAACATTTTATTAATTTTAAGGACAAAGGACTCAGGGTGGCAAACACGAATTGATGTGAGAAATGGAAGGCGGTTAGGCGGCACAAAGAATAAAATTATTAACTGGATTCATATACCAAAGTTTTGTTAGCATCTCTGTTCCAATCAATAACAGTAATCTTAAAAGGTATCTTTTAAGTTTTAAAAATTACCTATCTAACAATTAACTATCACTTTAACTATATGGAATTGCTAGTATTCATTGTAGCGTAAGAAGAACGGCCTTCGTGAACTCTACTAAAAGTAAAGCTATCTGGCTCATTCTGTTTTAATACCTCTTTCGTTAGATAATATATTAATTAAAAGTTTTAGTGATGGATTGTGTCTTTCGAAATTGTGAGTAATCTCCGTAGAGAATAGGTGTAGTTACAACAATAACAACATTATATAAATAAAACAGACAAAAGATCTCCTTCTTTCTTGTCGTATAATAGATTAAATTGACCAATCAGGGGCGGGGAGCCCGCGGTTAGTAAATGCGTTTCCAGGAATAGCCATTGCACGAATTCAATGCAGGACGTTTACAACTGTGAGGTTTACCTAAGAATGTGTGATCGAATTGGTGCACAAACCTCAAGAGCCATGTAGGTTTGCAACCGCTTATGGTTGCTTCATGAAGGGAAACTGAAAACTGTTACCAATAATGGTAATACTAAAGGATATTATTATTTAACCGCCCTTTTGTTGGACTTGAGCATGGTTTCGCTTCGGAGAAACGGGATGTCGGTGTTGAAACTAACTTCGCATCGAATCGGTTTTATAATGATCTTGTCGAGCTTCTTATGGGGACTTTATATCATCAAGATTCAGTTAGATGAGAGACGAAGCCAATCTCGATACCTCAAAGAGCAAATTGTCGAACTGTCAAAGCAATACGTTCGTGCTCTTGCCAAAGAAAAGAGCTTCGACACGATCGATGGCCAACAAACTGGTAGGTCAGAACTACACGAAGCTTTCTTAACTTAATCATAATTTTATCTCAGTTAGACATACTGTTACGTTTTCAACAAAAACTACTCCTCAATGAGCAAGTTCGTTTAAAATGATGTTAGTGTTTTAGTTAATACATCTGGCGGTTGTCGGCTTCTGTATGGATCAGTTTTATATTCTGTGGATTGAGCGTTTTATTGTTCATCATACAGTTTCCAATTTGAATATCATTCAACCGAAGACTTGCAAGATTGTTGTTGGATTTGTTATGAACAGACCATTAACACAAACAGATTTCTCGAAAACGAAACCTTTCTTTTGTTGTTCAGAAAATAGGTTGGCTGGGTTGCCAAGAAACAGTCGATCATAATGGAGTGTGTGCGCTACCTCAAACCATCTGTTCTCGGTTTTAATGCGCGTGGTGTATTTATATGAATGCGCAGTAAAATCGTGTTCGATGTCCGGGTAACATACATTATTGATACTCGCACAAACAAACTGATTGTCATTGATATTTTATCTATCTTAAGAATTTCCTCTTTCGACACGTGTGTCTAGATTGTCTCTTTTTATTGAGCGAAATAATATGTGAATAGTTGATCGAAATTATTTTAAAACAACAATTTTTTGTAATTCTCCTCAGTGATGCGTGAGGATCATATATAAAGTGGTTAGAAAAGAAAGATAACGTTTATCATTATTATAATTATAGGGTGCAAACTGTGTATAAACAGTAGTAAGTTAAATAATCAACCATTGCATTAAAAGACTTTAAAATGATTTAAGAATAATACAGTTACATAATTATAGCTTTGTAATAGGAACAACAGAACATTTTATTCTCTTGTCTAAATTTGTTCGGGAAAAATGGATTTTTTTTCCATTCAAGAAAAAAGCATTGGAGTTATTTGTTTAGCCAACACATAGCAAAAGATTTAGCTGTAGACTCAAATGTCTTGCAATTTCCAGCAGTTAATTATTTTCTTCTTATAATTTGTTTTTTACCCCTTGAGACTCGTAATTTCAGAAAGGCATAATTTTTTCCAGCTTAAAAATGATTTTATTAGGAGAATACAGTAATTACAAAGTTATAGCTTTGCAATAGGAGTAACAGAACATTTTATTCCCTTGTTCAAATTCATTTGGGAGAAATGGATTTTTTTCCATTCAGGAAAAAGCCTTGGAGTTATTTGTTTTGGCAACACATAGTAAAAGATTTAGCTGTTGCCTCAATTGTCTTGCAATTTCCTGCAGTTAATTATTTTCTCTTATAATTTTTTTTTCATCCCTTGAGACACATAATTTCAGAAAGGCATAATTTTTTTCTAGCAGAAGTAACAGATTTGAAGAAGGCAACAGCTGTACTGTTACAGAACATGCTTGACAGAATCCAACACCTTGAGAGACAAGTGGAGGTTGTAATCATGAACAGTACAACAGAATTTAACACTTTGTCCCGACAGATCAGATATTTAAACACCTCTATGATAAGGCACAAGAATCTTACATTTGAAGGTACGTTAGAAGGATGTAGGAAATAAGGCATATAAAAAACTGCTAAAAAAACAACTTTCTTTTGATCTGTGGAACTCTGTGCTAAGTACCAAGTTTTTTGTCATCTTTAGACAAAATTATCTTTGCACAACTCCCCTAGGGCTTATTAATTACAGAGCTCAAACTTGCCACCTATCGGTGCCAGCCTTTGCTACCAAAACAGATCACTGGCCAGCTGGTTACTACAAGGTTATGTGGATAATGAGATGAATGATTGAACTTAATATATGCTTTCTTTGGCACTTAAATGAATAAATATTGACTTTATTTATAAGGTAAAAATATATATCTGATGTTACATCAAAAAGTTGAAAATATGAATATTCTGCACTTAATTACAGTATGAAGTGTCAATAACTTTCTATACACACACACACACACACATATATATATATATATAAAATTAAGCACAAAAGGAAAAACCAGTCGTCAATTATAAACACCTATATTTCGGCGCACATTAAATGGCCTTCATCAGGGTGAATGAAGGATTAACCATTATCTACACGAATATAAACATTGGCTGTTGACGTTAGAAACAATAAACGCGCGTTACGAAAGTTACAAAATTTGAAAATGAGATTAAGCGCGTGCCTTTACATTTCAACATTATTGTCGACCTATTTTTAGAATAAAAAAAGTCATTTGTGTTTAGTCCATTGGGCTCTATTGTTTTCAACCTATAGGCCCGCTGTCCTTCCTTGTTCCTCAGCTCTCTTTCATCCTTAACAGTGTCAATAAGCAGAACGTTTATATCTTCTATGCCACTGTGTCCATCAGAGCAAAAATGTCTATATATCCGATCGTCCATATCCTTATAACTATCATCACTCCGAGCGTGCATGGCTATTCTGCTCTTGTGATTATTGAACCTAAAATGGAAAGAGGTAACGCTAGAACCAACGTATTGCAGGCCACAAACTTTACATATAATGAGATAGACTACATTTTTAGAGTTACAATCTAGTTTATAGTTAATACTATCCGATTTTTTATGTAGTATGACTCACAAAACTTCTGTCTTCTTTTAAATGTACCTTGTATATTTTGCATCTCCTGCTACCACATTTCACAGTCCCCCTCACAACTCTGTCTGTTCCTTCGGTTGTTAGTCTAGCCCTCTCCAGATAGTCTTTTAAGTTCTTGGGTCGCCGAAAAGCCAACATAGGAAGATCCTTAAAAATGTCCTTGCATCTATATATATATATATAGGCAAAGGCAAAAGGGTTAGAAATTTAACAGAAGCAAAATTAAAAGCAAAGTGTAATCACTTATTTACTACCTGTACTTATTTTGTTTGGTAAAAACCCCTTTTTGCAATATTTACTGATAAAAGAGGTAAAGTCACAAAAATTTTTGGTTTGTATTTTCTATTAAGTAAATCAAAATGTTTTAACACATTTAAATCCTGTTTAAAACAAGAATACAGTTTGTTTTTAAATACTCATTGTCTTTTTCTGATTTTTTTTCTATAGACTGGACAGAAAAATGTTTTGTGCCAAATGATCCCTCATTCCCAGATTGTCAGAAAAAGATTGAGGTAAACTAACTTTTGTTTAGGTTAAATTTTTTTATTTAATTATCAATGACACTGGTGTTAATGCTAAGTATTGCATTGTTTATTATTCTCAGTGACAGGGACTGCTTTAGTTTAAAGGGTCACAAACTCTGTTTATTTAGGAACATACTGCTATATATACTGTATTGTTTCATTCTCACAGTGGCTTAGAAAGAACTGGAAAACTGATCCCAAGTATGCAATGAATGGCGTCAATGGTTCAAGATGCTCAGTGATATACTATTTGAGTGAGGTATAATTGAATATTGTTGACTTTAATTTGTTTAAAGTCATGGTAGATAATTAAAGCATTATTAACTTGTTGAGGTACATATATATTAGATAGTTATTGACAACTACAGACAACTATACTCTCAACTATCAATGTAACTGCAATGGAAATGACCTTTAGCTTCCACTTGCCATGATTGACTTCATAGTGATAGCAGTCACCCTTTGGAGTCAATTACGTATACAGAAGAAAATAAAAAACGCACAGGTCACTTCCTCAATTATAATAAATAGTAGTGAAATATCACCACCACTGAATCCATGGTCTGAAAGAAAGAATTAAAGAAAATTCAATCAATACATGAGAAACTGATTGTACATTAAACTTACCTTTTCGTCTAACCTTGGAGTCAACTACAGAAGAAAACAAAAAACATATAGGCCACTTCCTGAATTATAATAAATAGTACTTAGTGAATTGAAATATCTTGATTATTGAATCCATGGTCTGAATGAAAGAATTAAGAACAAACAATCAAGTTCTTGTGCTGTAACTACCAAAGCGAATACGATCAATAAAATTTTAAACCTCTTTAAATTAACACCTCTTTTGATTCCATCTAAGTGTTGTAGAAAATTGTGAAAAATTAAGAAGTGCTTATAGCATTGCAAACTAACTGCAAATCGTTCTTGCAGACTCGATTCTTGTTCTCCACACAAACTGATTGTGACCCACGCTTGTTTGTTTCAGTTAATATCAAATAAATTTGAAGTAGATGCAAAATTATTACAAAATTTTACCAACATTGCCCCTCTAAGTTGGTGTTAATTTTTACTTGATCCTTTGGTTGAAAGGCATGATTATGTTTTTTTGTTATATTTCTGACCATTGTATGATATGCTGCTGAATTTAATTGATAAGGATTCTGTGTGTATTATTTGGGTTTTAATCTTCATCAATAAACATCAAAGTTATTTTTTAGGAAAAAAAGAAGCAATATCTGTGTAGGAAAAGCTGGAAAGTTGCAAAACATAGATCTCATTTCTTTTCTTCTTTTCTTTTCTTTTACTTTGATCCACTTTCCTGAAATTGAAAGTTTTATTTGAAGTGGAATTGGCTTCCAACTACATAAGCTTTCTTATAGTTATTTCAGGTGCCAAACCATAAAAATTTTTTATTCATCATTTAAATGAAATGTAATGTGTTTAACATAATTATAATTTATTTAAATATTGTGGTAATAAACATATTGTTGTTTTACCTTGAGTTCTTGATCTGACTATGCTTCAAGTCATGTAAAAACTAAGTTCATATTTCTTTATTTATTTAGTGAAATGCATAATAACTATTTAACAGTCTACATCTTTTTACTCATTAATTCACTGACAACTGTTTGTTTGTTGACCCCAGGTTGAACAAGTATGTCCAAAATACGGAGGAGCTGTGTGCACTGTCCCAAATGACCCAGGGTATCCTCACTGTAAAGAGAAAATCAAGGTTGGATTACCATTCTTGCATAGGCTAAAACACCCATCAAAATGATAATAGTTATTATTTGGGAAGGAAGTTTTGGAGATTGACTTAACCCGTTCCCTTTCCAAGAACGTATAATAATATAAATACTATTTGTTGTCATGCAGCCACTGCATGAGGATGAATATATAACATCATCAAACAAAGAAAGTTGCTGAAAGCCTTGTTGTATGTGATTCCTCAAACAAAACATCTCTGGTCATTGGAAAAGGTCTGGCACAAATTTTGAGAGACTGCTAGCTGACCAAATAAAATTGTTTATCGGGTATCTGTTTGTATTTTAGAAATGTTCTAATGATATCTACTCTATTTTAGGTACTTAATCTAGATCCACTTTAATATTTTCACTGAAAAATGCTTTTTCCAAGTCAATTTTAAAATTTCATAAAAGATCCAACATGGCTATATGCAGCCAGTTGGTGTTTGACCCAGGTAGAGAAGGTGTTAATAATATTAGTTGCAGTCTAAACCGAGCAGATATTTGATGTCACTGTATATTCAGCCTCATAAAAGTGAATTTTGTTTTGTTTTGCAGTGATAATAAATTAATATAAACAGTAATATTCAATAATAACAATAATAAAAAGATGATAAATACTGATCTAACTTTTAATTTGGGTTAGCCATTGCCCTGCTAGATATTAAGGTAGACTAAAACCCAACTTGTATCTTGACATCTGTAGTGGATGCACAAATTCTGGAAATCGGACAGCAAGTTTGCTGTTCATGGTGTAGATGGTTCTACTTGCTCATTTATAATCTACTTGAGTGAGGTGAGGTGCTGCCATGAATTTTGTTACAATTAATTGTATGGTTACATAATTATTTATTTGTACTCCCTATATTGGGGTGCTAGGTATGACCACCCTATTTTTAAGAGGTTAAAGTAGTCGGTCTGGTATTTTTTAGCGTTGAAAAATGTGAATCGAATCTATTAGTCAGACTGTTTGTAGTTCCTAATGCTTGTTTTAGTAATTGCACATAGTGATCAGAAGTTAAGTCCTATGGCACAAACTGTTGTATTATGCATGCACTTTTATTTACTGTATATTAGATCAGCATAAAACACAAGCTTAAGGGAACTTAGTGCCAATCTGCATGTTCACTTACATTTTTGCATCTGCTGATGAAGATTTCTGAAAAACCAAAACTTTCAATTCTAGTTTAAAAATTTAAAGTCAGTGTCAACTTTATGTACATATGTTAATTTCTAATGGTGTTACCTAAGTTTTACTCAATTGAAATTGTTTTAAAAGTGCTACTGAAGCCATTTTGTCATTGATACTTTAATAGCTCAAAGGGTTTTTCCAACATCTGTTCGACTGTAAATGTATAAAAGTTCTTGTCAGACCATTTTAAATCAATAGTTAACATACAGTTGCGGTTTATGACATTGCATGGTTTGAAAGGGCTCCAAACTGCTCTATACTAGTGTTATCAGCGAACTAGTGATTTTTTGCTCAAACGCTGGGCCATCAGCCTCGCAAACTTCGCTTTGATCATACGAATTCGACTGGGAAAGTGAGATTAATAACCTGCCTTTCAAATCATGTGATGGTACACGACACATATCTTATGAGCTTAGAAAGTTTCTTGCAGCTTTGATGCTAAAATAGGCATTTTGTCTTTGTTACTTCTCTGCAAAATCTTTTTTTTTTTAAAACCAGTTACAATTGCCCCAGCAGAAGATATATGGGTCAAACTGCAATTTTAGATATTTTGACTAAGTTTGATTTTTTCACTTCAGTAGAACTTTAATATTGCATTCACTTAATTAATGCTTTTAAACTAATGTATAAGGTGGAAAGTTGGTGTCCGATGCTACCAGGGAGATCAAAGAAGGAAGACTGCGCCATTCCCGCTGATCCTGCTTTCCCAGTTTGCCAAGAGAAAATCGGAGTGCGTATACTCTTAGACTATCACAATTGTACAATTACCTTGTGTTGTTCTAGTTCATTGTGGTAGCTTTTAAGATTACCATTTTTGTTGTCATCTAACTTATCTGTTGTGCACTATTAATTGACTGAAGTACTTAAAGAAAAAGACAGATAGTTTAATTTTGACTCATTCATACACTCCAGGAGCTTTATGGACTTGCAATGCTCAGTTAGCAGTCTTTTTTTTTAATAGTTGATGCAAAGTCTGAAGGTGCAATGAATATTTACATAGTCAGCGCTAGCTTCTACACAAATATCATGTGTTTTTGTATTAAGTAATCAGACGGAGCCAAGTAAAGTTAAGGATAAGTTTCACAAGTGTTTTCAATTTTTTTCAAAATTGTCCAAGTCACTTTGGGACAAAAAGGTAGTGTGGAAAAATTTGAAAACACAAGTAAGGAACCAGGTGATTACATGTTTATGACATTAAAGGCAAAATCCTTTTTTTGGCCCACAAGAAAGTGTTTGTGTTGTTTAACTTAATTCATTTAATTTTTATCCCAAGTTTCTTTGAAAATTGTTGAAGATGTAAAAATGTGTGTAATTTCTGAAAACATTTGGAAAACTTTGAAAGAGATTTAAAGTCAATTCTAAGGCATTTTATGATTTTTTAAGAAATTCGGAAAATCTTCAGAGGTATTCAAATATGCTCAGAAATCTTCGGAAATTTTTGAAAACCATTGGAAAACATTCTAAGGCATTTTTAAGACTTTTTAAAAATATTTTAGGAAAATTTTTGGAAGTTTACCAGGGACCAATCAGTGCTAAGTAATAATTGTTTTGCCCTGAATTAAGAAAAAAATGTCCCCATTGTCATCCAATCAGCTTGAAGTAATGTTGCCCTTTATGTTATAAACACAGTAAGCTGTTACAATGAGCAGCTGCATGGCAAAAACAATTACAGTTTATGTATACTTCATTCATAAAAACCAACAAGTTCTATAATTGCTTTAGTTAGTGTGTGAGTAGAAAAAGTATAGTGCAATGTTCAGATTGTTTTAATTGAGATAAATTTATGCTACTTTGTTGACAGTGGATGAGAAACTTTTGGGCGAGTGATCCATGCTATGCTGATGACTACGGAGTTAATGGCACTATCTGCTCATTCATCCACTATCTCAGCACGGTGGGTTAAATGCGTTTGTTTATACATAAATGATAGTTATACATTATTTTTATTTAAATTTTATAGTTGAGACTTATATGTACAGTATGTGCAGTATTTCTTTTAGACTTTTTGTTATTTATAATCCAAATGAATAAGTGGGCTTGATATTATGAAATGGCTATTTCTTTAAAAAAAACTTGATCTAGGAAAATTTTTGAAAGGTCTTTTTTTAATTGGTTGCTTTTTAATGCAGACTTAAGGTTACAGCAATAGGCCTTATGTATGTTTATGTCAAATTGTAGCTAGTCAATTTCACCCCTAGCCTCTTATTCAAGAAACCTGTGTTGGCATTATATTTTGCACGTGCAAATTGTGTTCACAAAGGAATTCTTTTAATTTATTGATGCAGTGATAGATCTAGGAAGGTGAGGGTCCATTGGACCCCTGAGCATTGAAAGTGGGGGTCCAATTCCTGATTCTGGGGGTCCTAATTAATATTCATGAATTCAAAAAATTTTCTATGTGTGCACACAACACCACAGTGAAAGGGAGAAAATATTAAGTGAACACAAGACACATTTCTATTTCCAATAAGATCTTGTTTTATTATTAAAAGAGACCAATAACTTTAGCATTATTATAATTAATAGTAATAATTATAGTTACATTTTTGATCGAGCCTTCATTTTCAACTCAAGAAAAGTTTTTTTTTCGTAAAACCATTTTGCGTTCATACTGCGTCCAACTGGACGCACTAATGTCACGTTTTTGCGTCCAAAACAAAAAAATTACATCCCTGGACGAAATGATGCGCCCTAGATCTATCACTGTTGATGTTTTGGGGATTGGATTCATGAAAGTCTTCACACTTTCATGATTCTAAAGCAAGGCTGGGGGATGTTTGACTTAAAATTGCTTAAGGCCTATTTGTTGTTAGTCAGTTGTTGTAGTGATGATGGTGGTGATGGTGATGAGGGCTGTGGCGGAGGTTCTTGGTATTCAACTTTTTATATATGTATGCATTAAAACTTTTGCAAGTGGCTCTGTCTTTAGTCTTATTCTGAGTAACCTCAAAATTGCATCAAACAACAACAAAGGTAAATAAAGTCTGAAGTAAAACTTGTAATGTTATTCAGCACCAAACTCATTGAGCAAAGGTAAATAAAGTCTGAAGTAAAACTTGTAATGTTATTCAGCACCAAACTCATTGAGCAAAGGTAAACAAAGTCTGAAGTAAGACTAATAATGTTTTTCAGCACATAATTCATCGAGCAAATATTGCTCAATGAATTCAGAGCTGAATAACAACAACAAAGGCCTTCTAATCTGTTTTCTATAAGCTACACTAGTCTTATAAGCATACTGCTAGCCTATCTTGACCAATCAATGATTTCAAGTTGACAAGACCAGCATACTTATCAACCTTTTTTTGATAAATTATCTTGAACATGATGGTTTTAACTTAGTGTGCATTAGGCATAAGAAATTAAAGGGTGTCCTCTCTTGATGACCCCCTGTTCCCCCCCCCCTCCCCAAGTATAGCACACTATAGGGAGTGCTGATACCCATTGAGGATTGTCATGGATTAAGAAATTTTTCCAGGATGAGTGTTAATCAGCCTTTGAACAACTTGGCCCTAAACTGCACGTAACAATTTTCCCTAGAAAATGAAGTTATTTAAATATTATTGAAATTCAAGTTGTTTGCATAACTATAACTATATGATTAGAGATGTTTGTATAAACCATTCCCTTCCTTGTCAGCTTTTGATGTTTGCAGTCTTAACTTACATACTTTAGTTTCTTTTTTGTTTTTACTTATACAAAGTTCTATTTTTAGGCTGAACACTGGTGCCCCGTCCTACCAGGGATGAGTCAAAACAAGCAACAGATACCAAAGAAAAAACAAAAACTGAAACCGGTACTGCCTTCATTTGCATTTGCTGTTTATTTAGTGCCTTTACATGTTGATTTCTTTAGTGGTTATTTTTCTTCCTTTTTAATTTTGTGCCCCAAAGAAAATTCCTAGAGATTTCAAGATCAGCAGTACAGTGAAACCACAATATATATAAGCATCATAGTTTTACATTTTGCTGTTAGCTAGGCTTGGATGATAGCAACTTGGTTAATTTTTTTCACCAGTTATTAAAACGAAACTTGAACCATCTTCTTAACCTGATGTCTGATAAAAACCCTCTGAAGTTTAAGTGGATGAGAAGCAGGGTTTATGGGATGTGGGCAGACTGGCTGGATGCTTCAAAGAGGATAAACTTGACGAACACAACAAGAAAAAAGGTAAATTAATGCAAACTAGCAAGCTTTCACAGTTTTGAGTTGTTTTGCCACCTAGCTAAGAAAATATATTGAAGTGAAGCCAATATAAAGGATTTGTCATGTTGACTTAAAATTGACTTATCATATTTATTGGAGTTAGCGCCATTTCTTGAATAAGTTCCCCTCTCAAATAAGCATGCCAATAAAAGTTAAACTTCCCTAAAAATCCTGAGTGCATTTTCTTCAATGGTAAGCATTATTGCTTTTAACAGAAGCTGATTGCCATCCAAACTTGAATGGCTGTGAAAATTTTAAAGCACCTGCTATTTCTGATATTTTAAGTGTGTTGAATGCTGTTTTGAGTAGATCTCACTCCCACTCATGGTGAACAAAACAATCTTACAGTTGATGGTTACAAATTGATAAAACAATCTTACTCATCGACAATAAAACTTAGTAAGCACTAAAAAGGACCTCTTTTTTCCATTCCTGCTTTAGATTCTTATTCACATTGGCGTTCTAGCCAGGGAAAACCAGTTTCATTTTGGTGAGCTTGCTTACAAGGGAGGTCCGCTTGGAGAGCTAGTTCAGTGGAGCGACCTCATTGTGTCACTTTATTTGCTTGGACATGACATCACAGTGAGTGCAGATGAAATTTCACTGGTGGGGTAAGTGAAACTTCACTGTGTAATTCAGTTTTTTCAGATGTAACTTGCAATCAGTGGCAAAGTACAAAACAATTGAACATACTTTTAGAATTTTTTTTGTCTGTTTCCCAACTACTCTGTTGTACTAGCCAATGTTTTGCTGGTGAAGCAAAACAAGACACAGGCAGCCAAAAGTATTTTTATGGCTTACTTGGTTATAGCCTATTATTATAAGCAAGAAATGAAGGTAATATAATCAAAGGCCATTTCTCTTTGTTCAAATTACTTTTTATTATTCCTGCAAATTCTTCATTTGTGGAAAGCAAAAGTATCACGACAGTTTATTATATAAGTAATGAGTTGTGAATTAGGGGCAAAAGAGGATTTTGTCTGTGAAGACATTTTTTGAAAGGCAGTTGCACATTAGCCCTGATGTGTTGAACAACAAACTGTTATCCTTCAATTTCGTTATGCCACTTGTATACTGCCAATGTTGAATGAAACAAAGAATAATACACTTGGAGGAGTATTCTTGGTCAAAGATTTAGTTGGAAATGTTTTTTGAAGGGACGTAACAAACATTTATTTTGTAATTCTATTGCAGCCCTTTGTCAGCTGGCAGGCGTTTGCCAATTTAACTACATGCATGACCTTGAGACCTTAGTTTCAATCGCTTTATTCTGTACAACTACCATGAAACAGTTTTATGTGAAAAAATAAATTACAAACCGGAGTAAACTAGTTGCAGTTGATATTCTTTGGGCTTCAGTTGCTTTATCATGTAATTTTTTATTTAAACTTCATATCCTTTTCATTTCATTCCCATTTCGTCTCGTTGATTATAGTTAGCCTTAAATATGAATATGTATTTTTTTCTTTTTCTCTCTCTAAGTTTCCTTGGAACTGGAAAGGCTAAGAGAAGGAATTGTCCGACTCTACTGAAAGATGATTTTGACCTTATATTCATGGACTATTATGGCCTCAAACAGATCGTCACTAAAATTGGGAATCTTCTGCCACAGTACAAGTGAGTCAGTACAACTAGATGATGAAGATAAATTATGTTAAATTTAGTTATTAAAAAACGGACTATTTGTTATATTTTATATTTCTTAATCAGCGTCAGATAGTTAGCTTTTTACTGGCTTTCAGCCATAGATTGATGGATTGATGGATAGTAGGTTAGATAGATAATTTATATAGACAGGCAATGACAATTGCACCAAACTTAATCTATCAATTTACAACTGGTTTTGATAAAAGCCTTGTAAAATATTTCAATGTTTTTTAGGTCAGTGCTAAAATCTTCAAAGTTAACAAATTCCATCGACTATGAGTTATCTTTTTTGAAGTTGTCACGTGGGTGTTTCTTTGAGTGGGAACTTAACTTTCCGATAACTAGCTAGATGTTTGGAAGTAGCGAAGACAGTTGTTGTTCAGTTGCTGATAAACTTGTATCTCTCGCAGATGCAAACTGAGGATTGTCGACTCTTTTGGTACTGAAGCTCAGTTCAACTACAATGGTTTCAAAGAGAAGATTCCGGGAGGGAGTATGGGTCTCTGGGGTCGACATAACCTCAACCTGAGACAGTACATGACGATGTTCCGTATGTAATATTTGTACCTACAGTTGTTTTATCTGTAGTTTTTAGGAAGGATTGTTCTATTAAGAAGTTTTCAAGTTAGGTGTATCATAATGCTTACATTGTTTTTTGTATCTTTCTGTGGGAGTTCGAGCCTATTTGTTAGCTATGCTGTGTTGGTAGGTCCAACATGGCTGAAACAGCTGCCCACGGCTGCTAACACTCAGGCTCAAACTAATTTTAGGGTTCAGTGCAGGCTTAGTTCCTTCTGACCCACGAGGCCTTAGTGTCTTTAAGTAGGCGTCGGATCGGCGCGTTCTGAGTTGTGCAAACATATCAAACACTTAGCTGATCCTTCAAAAACACCACGCGCAGCTCATGCAAGATCACTGTCGTCATATCGCCTGGAGAAGACTAGCAGAAGGCTGTCCGAACGTCGCGGTCCCCAACGACTAACATCTTTAAAAAAATAAACAAGTTTACAAAGAGAAGTGTGTTGAGGAAAACAAGTTTACTCAAGTGAAAACCATAGTCAAATTAATAGCCAATAATTTGTCAGTACTCCCAATTAACCAGGCAGCGTTCTCACTGTTGTAGTGCCAATAAAACGTTGGAGCCTGATTGTTAGCAGCCATAGACAGCTGTTTCGTCCTTGTTGCGTGTCACGGGCCAGAGGGCCTTAGTGTCTTTGCTGGCTGTCTCCATATCATTAGCGTGTACATACAACACTCCTGATGGTGTCATAACTGTTTAACAAATGCTTTGCCAAACCATTGTTTTAAAAATGTTGTCAGAATTTGTGGCAACTAGGTGTATTTAGCCTCAAACTCCAATCTTGCAAGTATGGGTAGCCAGTGGAGACCCATAAAAGTAGGAGTAATATTGTCAAATTTATCTGTAACAATGTGTTAATGTTAATCGTGATGATAATAAAAATGAGTTGATTAAGTCTTAATGATGGTAATTTATTAGGGATTAAAATAAGGGAAATGATATGAAGTATGAAATGAAATTGACTATTCTCCACGGATGAGGATACTTAGTGAATTTGTTCAATTTTTTCAAGATGTATGTCGTTTGTGGACCGCGACGTTTGAACTGCTTACTAAACTACTTAACTACTTAAACTAACTTTATTTATCGTCGTTACGCAGGGAGTGGTTGCCCAAGCCAGTGGCCTTTGTTTACTTTTTGCTTACTGCTATTTTTCTTCTGGCGATGTGTAGAGTTGTTAGCTTAAATAGGCGTCGGATCGGCGCGACCTGAGCTGCGCAAACATATGAGACACGTAGTAGATTCTTTAAAGACACTGGCAACGCGCAGCTCTGAGCTGAAGACTAGCAGTTAGCAGTTGAAGCGTCGCGGTCCCCAACGACTAACACCTTAAGAAAATTAAACAAATTTACAAAGAGATGAAGTGTGTTGAGAAAAACAATTTTATTCAAGTGAAAATCGAAGTCAAATTCATAGCCAATAATTTGTTTGTACTCTCAAGTAACCAGGCAGCGTTTCCACTATTGTAGTGCCAACAAAACTTATTTATTGATATTTTTGTATACCATTTCAGCGCACAGTCCAGACAACACGTTTCTTGGTTTTGTTGTTGGTAACAGACTTCCAAGAAATGTTACTGCGCCCAAAAAGAAAAAACATGCCTTAGTGTACGGGAAACACTATTACATGTGGAAGGTAAGTTTTATAAACTTTATCAACCAGTTTATTGACGTAGCCTAGTGTGTGAATGTAACAATAACAAGTAGTTTATTCGCATCTCCATAAGTTCAGTACTGTTTTAGTTCTATGTAAAATTATGCTGGTAATATGAAGTTATAGCGACTTAATCAAGTCACGTTGTCACTTGTTTAAAGCGCTACTGAAGCGAAATCTTCAAACTAGTTTGAAATAATTAAAACTGAAGCCTTTGACCCGCAAAATTTCCGCAGGGGCACTTGTAACCGGTTTAAGAAATAAGTTTTGCGGAGAATTTACGAAGACAAAATGTTTATTTTAGCGCCGAACCTGCGAAAACTTTTAAGGCTCATTAAATAGCTGTTACGTCACATGGTACGAAAGCTAGACGAACAATTTTTTCCTGGTTAAAATGTGATCGTGGCGAGATGACCAAGTGTTTTACCAAAACTCCCACTAGTTCGCTGTAAACGCTAGTATAGAGTAGCTTTAAGTCCTTTCCGCAAACCATGTGACGTCACAGATCGTCGTCATATATTTTGAATTGTATTCGCACTGAAAGCACTATTTTAAAAGCTCATTTCATAGTCAGGTAAGCACTTTTATCCGTTATCAATGTTGGAAAATCCTTAGACCTACAAAAGTACCAATGACAAAATGGCTTCAGTAGTTTTTTAAAGTTACAATGGTATTGAATAAGTAAAGATTTAGTAAAACATTTTACGGTAAAAATCTGCGATAAAATATTATAGATGATAAAATAATATACACGACGTTTCGACGTTTCCAGAACGTCATTCTCAAGTGAAATAAAATATTATACTAAAATAGAATGTATATAGTGAAGAAATGAATAAAATATTAATAATTAAACAAAGAGTTTGGCCCTAAAATTAGAAGCCATTGAAAGTTAAACAAAGAGTTTGGCCCTAATGGAGTCGCTCTGGGTGTTTAAATTGGGTCTTATTGTTCTTATGTACAACGTTTCGTAAACGAGACAATCTCATTTCGTGTTACATTTTTACATTTTTAATGGTATTGGTCGTATAAATATAATAAGCCCTGTTTAAACGGCACGAACTAACCCTGGTTAGTTTTTGTCGTGTAAACACTGTTAACCTGGGTTCGACCCGGGTTAAATCTAACCCATCTCCAGAGACGGGCTCGACCCGGGTTAGTTTAGAAAAGTTACGTGTAAACATCAACCTGGGTCGAACCCGGGTTAGTTTTGAATTTGCACATGCGCGATGCTTTGTTGTTAGTGAAACTGGGCATGCGTGTGTAAAACTAACCCGGGTTCGTCCCAGGTT
>JAOBAT010056823.1:0-27253 GCA_026413305.1 Hydrozoanthus tunicans | reverse complement strand
ACGCCATGATGGCGTCGAAAGCTTCGATTTGCTTTCAAAATAATAGTTCCAATATGGTAACTGAACACTGTATACATATGGCTACAATATTAGACAGTTTGTTTTGACAGAATGAAGATTTTCGGATCCTTTCATGTTTGTAAGCTTGACCCTGGAAAAAGTCTCGGCAATGTTCTGAAATTGTTTTAAATGAAAAGTAGTTCAATCCTGGTTTTGTGTAACCACACAATAATATAATTTATAGGATAAACAATTTTAAACCAGTTTTCACCATAAAAGCACTGGGTGATATTGGACAGAATTGAGTACTTGATTTGCAGTTATTGAGCCAATATCTTCCAATACATTAGAGTTGATATTACTGCTACTTGAAAACTGTTTATCTGCCTGTTGTTTTGTTTTGAAATGTTTTTTCTGTATACTGGACTTTTTAATGAAGTCATTTTTTTTATCACTTAAAATTTGTCTGTAAGATTTTCCTCAAACCTAACTTGATTTTGCAAAAATCCATTTTGCTGCTACATCCTTTAAGTTAAGTTGAAAAAATAATTATTATTGTGATTGAAAACTTGTGAAGCTGTTTTCAAAACAAACACAGACCTTGCAAAGATGCTTGTCTAGAGCAATTCTTGCCAAATTTTTTACGTCATACAAATTTGCACGGTTTCAGTTAACTTTTTAGGGGTATAGCTAAGAAAGTTTAAGTGTGGCTGAAAAGAAGTTGTCATTAAAAAAGCCTTAGCTAATTTTTATGTATTATAAACTCTCGATACTTATTGCTTTTTTGTCAAATGGTGTCCAATCAATTGAAATCAGACACATTTAAATAAACACTAAACTATATCTGTTTGAGCTCTTCTACTTTAGGGTTTTAGTTGAAACCTTAAAGCAACAAACTGACACAGTAACAAACTGGGTTCCAGGTGTCAAACCAGAAATAATGCAACATTTTTCAACATGATTCATATTCTTTTACTTGTAAAAGAAAAAACAAAGATTTGGCTTAATTGTCTTAATTAAATTCTTGAAAAATTTATCAGAAAAATTGTTTTTGTACAAGTGGGGCCTGGTAACAATTTTGTTGCCATGACAATGAAATATTGTTACTATTCTGAACAAAACCTCAAGAGACATCATCAGTCCACGTTTAGATAAAACTCATTGAATGGTTTTGGATTTGCAGCAGATTTCAAAACATTGAAAATTTGTGGTGTCATCAGTTGAAAGCATTAAAATGCTAATATCTCAAGAACCTTAAAATTTTAAATTTTGACAAATGTTTTCACCTATATTCCTCATTTAGCAAGGCCCATCAACTGAGATAACAAAATATTTCTAGCCATATGCTCTTTAAGCTATGGTAAACATTTCTTAAAAGTCAAGAGAGCAACTGTGAAATTCTCCATCATGTTAATATTACTCTTTTGGTTGAGTTAATAATGTAGCAGTCGGTTGAAAATTTAAGACAAGTAAATATATAATTGTTTTAGGATACAGGCATTGACAAAGTGTTTTTTGGATATATAAATAGTTTCAAGCTACAAAGAAAGTATAATTGATCTGCTGGCATAATAACTTTTTATTTGTCGTGCATTATAGTGCACCAATGCAGGAAGTTGCTTGCACAGTGTGCAAGACAGCAGAAGAAGAGTGCAAAGGTAAGCGTGGATTTTTTCAAAGAGTGAAATGAGAAGGGTAGAGGGAATCAATCAATTCATCAGCAATTATCTATAAATGCTTCCTTTGTGGGTTTTATTATAAACTCAGTATTGTTTGTTGTTTTTACCATACAACAAATGGTATAATGACATCACAATCACAAATAGTTGTTTACCAAGCAGTCTCACATATCAATGGGTAAACACAGAGATACCAACACATCATGCATTCAGGGATTCCAAACACTGTCAACTTCTCCCCTTTTTGCCCTTTGGAGAGAGTTTCTTTAGTATGAAGATAAATAGCCGTAGTAATTTTTGTGTTTTCCATATAATCACAGCACAATGGTTGAGCAGTTAGTTGGTTAACTTATAAGTCTAGGTTTGCAAGTTCAAATCTTGGCAGGCCACTGTGTTGTTTCCTTGAGATGAAGGAGACAGGGTTTTTACCTGACTTGTACCAGTCGACTCAGCTGTATGAATGAGTACCAGCTTCTGCTGGGGGCTAACTTGCAACTGATTAGTGTCCTGTAGGTTTAGCTAGCCAACTATGACAAAAGTTTGATAATTATTGTTCTTGTTTGTTCTTTTTATGTATGGCTTTAATCCCCAACATAAGCAAAAATTTTTAAGTAAACAAACAAATTAATGCAGTATTTAGTTAATACATGTTTATTTAATTGTTTCAGTGTTTGGCAACTTTCCGACGAACTTCTAGGCTTTCGAAGAACCTTATAGAAGTACTCTTGGACGACGCAGTCCTACCGCACTTCATGGAATTCATGGAGAAACAGAACGCAATGAACTTGTTAAACTTTTGGCTTACTGCTGAAACATTCAGACTCTCTACCATAAGCAGACTAAAGATCAACTCCATATCTCGAATAAAATCAGCAAATCAACCTGATGATGGCAAATCCAAAAGGGAAACAAACTCTGTTGGGGCTGTGGAGAATGCCATCAGTCATTCAGCTGATGTTCAAAATGCTTTAAGTGACAGTGGAATTGGTGAAGTGTTTTCCTCACCAGGTTCTGTGGGAGCAGGTGATGACAATGATGGTTTTGGGTGTTTCTCTTATTACGATCCGTCACAATGTGAAATGGCAAACTCATTTGGGTCTGTTACTGTTGCATATAATCCTAATGCTATTATTTTGACTTGCCATAACTGCAATGGAGTTTTAGACAATTCTTCAACTTGTAAAAACTGCAATATCACCTGTAATGATAGTAAAACAAACTATGAAACACCTGCAGCCCAAGATACAAGTACTGTTACTGCCAAGACAGCTGTAAGTCAAACATTAACTACTGGGTCAAGGGGTTGTTTGGACAGACAAGCAAGTACTTCTGGAAAATTTACACAAACAGTAAACAATTGTGCTGGTCAAACTGTTGAGAGTAGCAAGGGCCGTGGGCTCAGGGTGAAATTTGACTTAACACCAGATTATGAAGATAAGGATCGAGAATTTTGTCGGAGAAGGACAAGAAGCATTGTTATTGATGCCCTGAGTATTTACACAAAATATGTTTCTTTGGATTCGACTCATCCATTTGGTCTGGAAGAAAACCTGAGAAGACAGATTGAAGGTTAGATTAAGCAAAACTTTAATGATTATTTTTGTTGGTTGAGTGTGAAAGTCCTAAAAGAGACTGTCTGGTTAATCATTTGTTCAACAGCTTTGCAAAATTCAAAATTAGAAGTGACACTAGATCTTAGCTAATTCATCAGCTTGATACTATTATTATTGTATCAATTGAAGGGCCTTAGTAGTGCAAATTAAAACAAATGTAAGTGACTTGTGCAAAATGCTAAATTCTCCCAACAGTTAAGATGAGATAATGGGGATAATGTGGGGAGAGTTGACAAATATTTCATCAAAAGTCACTTACAGTTTACTTCATTTTTGTACTTGACACTTCAATTTTAGTTGTTGTTTTTATTTTTGTTACTAATGTTAATTATGATTGTTGTTGTTTTTCATTGTTTATTAATAGTATTATTAAAACTTCAGTTTTAAAAGTACTTCATTAAATACAATGAGAAATAATTGTCGCCATTAACTTGCATAACTAACAATTGTCAGAATATCAGGTTTTGTTGAAATAGATCTTTCTGACAAGGTAACAATCAAATAGTTAAACTCGGGGAAAAGTGATTGACAGCCCAACCTAATCTTATTTCTGCTTTCAGTGGTTGTTGAAAAGTAAAGAGCACAAAAGCAATTGAAGAATTAGTAACAACCTGTCTCCATGATAGAAATAGAGATAAGAAACACTTTTATTTGGTGCCCATTGGCTGAAAAGCTAAATTCCTATCCTGCACATATTTGAGTTATTGGTAGTCTCAACTTGTAGGTAGTCTACCTCTCCCTATAGGGGGCAGGGAGGGGAACACCCCTCACAGGTTTGGCCAACTAGAGTTCTGTGTTTGATGATACAGCTTTTGGCCATGTCAGCTAATGCCAAGGGCTCTCGTGAATGCATTACTATTATCAATAGTTTATAATTGTAATAATAGGAGCAATAATTACAATAATGATAATAATAATAATAATAATAACAATAATGGTTTTATTGACACTCCACTAGGTGGCTCTTCTTTGTCAAACCAGCCAATCACCAGGTTACAACTTTTCTCTTATTGACACACATTTGGGTTCTTTTAAGTCCCCTGGATATTAATCATTTCAATGGCTTTATATCCTTGTCCACAGATGGTGTGGTGAAAAGAGGGCTGCATAATTTGTTACTCAGCAAGAGATTCAATATCAGAAAACAAATCATTTTTCAGACCCATTGTCTGAGAATGGGGTTTGCTTTTTTTTGTTTTCCAGAAAAGTATGTTACAATACATATGTGAAATAACAATTAATCATAAAAATTAATAATATTAATTGAGGTAAAGTTTTATGTGAACTGTATTTTAAAATTTATTAGAATGACATTAATTAGATTATTTTGATGGTTCTTTAATGTTATTAATTTTATTATTGGTCCTTAGAATAAACAAAAGAAAATAAACTGCTGTTCAAACTTTCGTTTTCTAAATTCCTCAGTTGTTGTGTAAAATCACCCTGTTTTGACTTGCAGTCAGCATCTGTAGTGAAGATGGTAAGATTGACCCAGAGTGCTTTGTGCCTGCCCAAAAATTTGCTTTTGATGTTATGGACCGAATGTAAGTTTTGTGTCGGACCTGTAAACTATGAAGCAAAACTTTTATAAGTAAAAGCAAGGAAAACAAAATGTGAGATAGAATACTGAGGAATAAAATTTACAACATGCTGCTTGTTTTCTGTAGCATTGTTTTTTAGTTTTAGAATACTTTGAAGTTAATTAAAGTTGCAAACAATATATTTCATTACAGTTCAGGACTTTAGTTTTTAGCATATTTCGATTTTTGTTCATCAATCATAATTTTTTTTTTGTATAGAACTTTTTAAGTTTGTTTTAGATTGTAGTTTGAATTGTCTTTAGACACAACTTGAACTTGTACTACTTGTATTTTTAGTTCTTTGTACTGGTACAACTTATTTTAAATGGGTACACTGTAAGTTTCAAATGTTGACAAAAACTTATGTAACTAAATTTTTGATATTTGCATTGATTAGTGTCTATTGTTTTTAATACTGTGTTAGGGCATTTATAAAAATTGGGAATTAAGACCGGAGTTTGGGTTACAGTTTGATTTAGAGTTACAGGGCTCTGATTGGTGTGATCATTATGGTTAGGTAAAAAACAAGGTGTTGTCTTAAAGGTGGTGTTACAAGATCCAACTTTTAGTGCGACTTCTCCCCAGTAATGTTGCATGAAGAGTTGACTGTCTATGGTGTAACATGGTACCATGGCCGACCCTTTGCGCAATGTTTTGCTCAGAAATGGTTTCAAAAACTTTTAATGTAAAATGACAAACTTTGAGAAAATTGGTTCAAGTAACATGTCGTACCAACTTTTAATGCAACATTGTTGCATGAAAAGTCATGCTAAAAGTTGGATCCTGTAAAAAAATTCAACAGAAAAATTAAAGGGCTGAAATTTAAGTTTAATCATAGTACTTTTTACCTATTTAAGTCCATATTCTTGTCAGGTATTTTCCAACATTTCGACAAAGTTCTTACTACTGCAAACACCAAGTTGATATTCTCACCAGTGGCAAGATTTTCCTGGATGATATTCTGTTCAATGAGACTTCTATGTTCTACTTTATGGAGGTAAAACAGGTCCTTCTTGATACGTTTTTGTTTAATGACTGATTGCAAGCTCTGTGCTAGATCAGTGTTACATACCCAAGTATTTTCTATTATTTTTTGTGCCCTGAGCTCATGAAACATATGACAAAAAAGTAAATTGTTAACAACTGAAGATGTTTAAATTTAACTGTCCGTAACTTTATAATTGGCCCTGAGCTTGTAACTGGAAGCATTTCCATGAAAAATCTTGCTTCTTTCTTGACCCAAAAGTCACTGTAAGTTATTGTTATACCTTACCAAAAACACTTGTTTTCTCCTTATGAACAGTATTTGGACAGAGAGGGTGTTCGGCTGATTTTGGAATTTTGGATGGCGGCAGACAGTTTTCAGTCACATTTTAAAGCCAAGCTTGAAAGTGGAGAGTATGTTGCTGAAGAAGCATTGGAAGACGCCATGATTTTGTATAACAAGTTAGTAACTATCTTATCTGTTCCTCTGTACGTGATGACAGCTGACCATGAAAGAACAAAGCTGTGTTTGCAGCTTGCCCTGTATCTTATGTTGTGTTTCAAAGGGAGGATCAGCAGGGGAGGGTGATTAGGGGTAAGGCCCCTCCCTACCAGTGGGGATTAGTCCCCTCCCTACCAGTGGGGGTTAGCCTCTTCCCTACCATTCGGGGTTAGCCCCCTCCCTCCGATTTTATTTTGGTTTAGGCCTCTCCCTATATTTAGGGTTTAGGCCCCTCCCTATAGCAGGGGGTCAGGAATAACCCTGTAACTATTTAAAAAAATATATTAGTTACACAGCAGTAGCCTGTTGTAATTCCTGTGGTTTAGATCAACAGTTTTATTGGTCAATGCAAGCTGATTTGAAAAGTTTTAAAGCTGACTGTTATTATTGTTTCAGTGCACCAACTAAAAGCATTTAAGGGATCTTAATCACTATTTTGGTTCAAGTTAAGTTAACTCAGACATGCATTTGGGAAGCCATCCATGGATGTTTTTGTGTATTTACTCAACTCAATTCTCTGTACACCAACAGAAACTAAATAAAACATTTCGTAATGAGAAAATCAGAACTGATCAAACTAAAAAAATTGCTAAAGCCAAAGAGCAACTTCTTCCAAACTAGGTTGATAAAATGTATGGGCTCTACTTGGTAGGATTTGTCATACAACTGGGACTGAAAGAATTAATGTTGGGCTTTTGTTTTCTTTTATGTTTACTTTTGTTTAACAAACTTTGTCGTCTTGGATCTGGTAGGTATTTTTCCATGCAAGCTGTAACTCCTCTGGGTTTTGATGATGTGACAAGAATTGAAACTGAGAACAACATATGTCGTGAAGGGGGCCCCCTTCCCAACTGCTTTGAGCTGCCCATGGAGCATGTACTGTGCTTGTTGGAGGAGGTAAGTTCAGCTTACAATGTGATCATTCTTCACAGTCAAGTTTAATAGATGAGTTGCCTCTACATGCCATACATACACCTTCTTACCTATAAATGTCAAACCACTTAATGTCTGCTTAAAGATAATTTTAATCCTTATTCTTTAACAAATCCTGATTTAACTTTTTGATTTCATTATTGCCTCTAATTATTAGTGGAAACACTTTAAAATGTCTGTTGAGCATTCTAACTTCTGAATCAGCAGTTATTTGTTTGCTTGTTTCAATAGCTAGATTCAGTAGCATGAAATCTTTCAAAAAGTTAGAGAAGTTTTTGGGGATCATACCCTACACATGAATATTGATTGATGTGTGATAAACCCTGATACAAATAAAGTAAAAACTCTAAACATTCAAGCAAAAGCAACAGTACAGTGTTTAAGCATATAATTCAAATAAAAGTTAAATTGCATTGATAAATCTTAAGACATACAGATTTCTCATTTTTGATGGGAAAATGGCAAATCTAAAGTGCACTTACTTCTGTTTTGTTCACAGCTGTTTTTTCCAAGCTTTCTTCAGAGTGAGATTTATTTCAAGTATCTGTCAGAGCTGCTTAATTCAGTGACTGAACATGAAGCATCACTGTCCTCAGCCAACAGTTCTGAGGGTAATAGCCAGCCCGAACAGACCAATGAGAGTAGCAGGCTTGTGACATCATATGGCTCAGAATTGGATCTTTCTGATAACCCAGATGCAATTTGGCAACGGCCTAATGCTAGGTAAGAAAGAAACTTGGTTTGATTTATGGATTTACCTCTAATTTTGGACAAAGTGATTGGCTAGTTAGGAGGTTAAGGGTAATAACTGCAGCAGTTACAATGAGGGTTTTCATGCAGCCAGTTTGGTTTTATGGACTTATATTATTTGTCTAGTCCTGTTCTGTGACCATCATTGACTCCTTGCATATTTCTCCAAGCATTTGATGGACTATTTTTACAGCAAAACAAGAAACTCACTTAACTTTTAATGATAAGGGTCTAGTGCAAATACATGTACAACTTAAGTGACTTTTGATGAAGTTTTTGAGCAACTCTCAGTCCCTAGCTACATTATCCCTGTGATCTCTTCATAACCATTGGGAGAATTTAGTATTTTGTACAAAGTCAATTTTAATGTTCTTGTACTAGGCCCTTTGTATTACGGTATAATTGTTTACAATTTTGTAAAATTTGGGTTTATTGGAAAACCAGCAATCTATATCTGTTGAGTTTCAATGCTTAAATACACTGTTTGATGACAGATGGAGCCAGTCAAATTTCTGTACATTGCATTACTTTATCACTCAGCTGTGGGCTAGAAAGTTACTTTTAGGGAAATTTTTAAATGGATTCAACTTGAGGAAAAAATCAAACAAGCTTGAAAGATTAGGAATTTAGCAAGCCGTTTTAATAACCAACAAGGTTGAAGTACCAATGACAGAGTCAATGAGAAGAAACACACAGGTTTTAACCATCTCGAATAATGTTAAGCCTCACCGGTCGTATTTATTTTGACCATGATATGGTGACAGTGGTTAAAGGACATTTTAAATTGTACATGTTTTGATTATTTTAAAAGTATTTGCCAAGAAAAGTTGAGTTGAGAACGATTAGTTTTGTCTGAGTTGCTACCGCTAAGGGAAACAAAAACTAAGTGGTGTTCTTTCAGGCCACTCAGCTTGGGGCGAATGAACGAGTTTGGAATATTTGAGCCATTCAGCGAGCCTGACCCAGATATCGACAACACTATTTCCACAGGTGAGATAGACATGAGAACAAAAATATGATATTCTTTACTCTTGGCTCAGGCTGAGCCCAACTGTCCTTACAATCCATGACCAAGCTCCGTTTGACCTTGGTGGGTTTGAATCCCACCAAGGTCAAAGATTTTTTCTCTTTTCTTTGTGTGGGTTTATGGGGCATTCTTTGTTGATGCTGTAGATCAGTGAAACTTGAATCTTTCCCTGTATTCAGTGGCGAGGCCTCACTCAATTCTATATGTTGTATTCACACATACAGTATGCCACTCAAGGACATCACTTTCGGTTACATTTCACTGTACTGTCTCTTTTGTAAAGGTAACAAATGAAAATAGATAACTATATATTCATGTAAGATCTCACATAAGGTCTTCCCTCCCCTCCCTTCCTTCCCCTTTCCCTTGAATAAGTGCCCCCTCCCCTCAAACAAGTGTTTCCTCCATCTCTTTGCCCTCTTCCCACTCTCCTAAGAAATAGCTGCACTCTCTTGCTCCCCGCATTTTTGTTTGTTACCATTTTCTGTAGAAAAAGACTGACATTACTTCTGACAATCTCAGGCACCTGTTATAGTTATGGTTTTGTAGTAGCCATCCATGTTTCCAAGTATTGTATTGAATTTTTGTTTATCTTAAAATAACCTGAGGATGACCAGATGTGTCTCATATAAGTCTTGTGGCTTCTATGTTCATCCTTGCCATTCGAAAACTATTTTTGTAAAAGATTGATGTGATTTAGTTATGTTGTCCATTTTTCCCCCTTAGGAAGTATACCCCCGCCCTCCCTCCCTCCCTTCATAAAAGCACTCATCCTTCCCGTCAAACAATTGCCCTTGCTACTCCTTTTATCTAACATGGTGGTTTTTTGAACATGTGGCCAGATACGTGCAGTATGTAACTTATGAAAGGATTAGTTAAATGTAGTGGGTAATTTGCTATGTTTCATCTGACATCACAGCCGCCAAGCTTGGTCGTGCCATGAGAAAACTTGTAAAATCAGGAGCAGAAGACAAGGTTTGTTTTTGTTCTTCTGTTGCAGTTACCAAACAGTCATCCCTTGACTTTAGACCGGAAGAATAAAATGATATGAAACAGAGATTAAATAGAATAAAAAGAAGAGACAATACCGCTATCAACAAAAGATAAATAAAAAAAAGATCTATCTAATGTGCTAATGCGCATTATTCAAAATATGACATTTCTACTAATGATATGGTATCTTATTTGACATGGTCTCCCATATTGCTCACAGCCATATGATAACGATTTGTTATTTCATTTGACATGGTACTGTACCTGACCAATTACCAACCCCGAAAATAAATTGCCATATGATAATAGTAATTTGAAAATTCATTTGAATTAGTACCAAACCAAAACCATCTCCGGAGTTGCTCAGCCATATAGTAATGATTTAATAATAATTCATATGATGTGATACCTGACCAACTATCAACCCCGAAACCACTCAGCCATATAATAACAACTTGATATTTCATTTGACGTGGGTTTAGTAATGCTCTTTTGCAGTTGCTGGCGGTAGCTAATAGAAAAGCATGCAAGCCCTGATACAGCAGAGATGTTATTTGTGTAACAAATAATTAGATACACAGTAGATATTGTCTAAGTTTAGTTTTGTCGTGTTTTCTTTTTTTCTAAGTACAATTTTTACTTGGTCTAGACAAAAGAAGAAATGGCTTGGAAAATAGCAAGAATGATTATCGAGGACGTAAAACAGGATCAAGTGCACACTAATCAAGACGAATGAATTTGTTGTCCCAGAACAAGTAGACTCTTTTCCATCTTTGTCATCACTCGCTCAGACCATGGAGATATCTCATTTGGGTTGTGTTTAGACATTTAGGCAGTTAATCCCGTAATATACAAACCCATTTCCTCTGTTCTCACCCTCGTTCTCAGGTTTTTTGCTGCCTTGGAAGAGGGGAGTCCCTGGGGAGGAGATTGCCCAAGCTGTTAACTTTTAAAAGGTTGTTTATCCTTCTCATAACACGCTTCGGTCATTTCCCAGTCGATCTGCAACGCTTGTAATGCTTACCTTTGCACAGTACAAAGCCATTACAAGAGGGTTTGTTCATTGACACTGAGTATGACCAAACTTCTAGTAAAGTTGCTACATAAAATACTATGAAAATACGATTACTTCCAGCCTTTTGTTTGCAGCAACATTTTGTATAATCTTCCACTTGTGAAGTCTTACCTTATAAACTGACCAGTTAACTGGTACATAGAGCTATTAAGATGAAGAATATTTGATTTACTAGAGAGACTTGCCGCTTAATGGAAATTTGCCTGATTCGTTTAAAGAATATATTTAGTTTATTACAATATTTTCGACTAAATCAATTAAAAAGTGATGCTTTCCATAAAAGCAAATTAGGAAGGCGCTTCATGTTGTTAGATTCTTAACAAAAACGTGTTGTAAAATAGACGATAAAAGGAACGGAACTTTTGACGAAAACAAATTAGAATGTTCTCATGAGTTTGTATTCGAGTCGGTCTGATCACTTAAGGTTCCTATTTATTGATGTTCTTAACTTCAGAACCACTTCTTCCTTTGTCTGCCCGAAGCCTTTTATTTTGTCTGTTTGATCAATTGGTGTTGAATTTCTTCCTTGTTTATCATCCCGTGCTTCATCTTTAACGTCAGATCGTCGTTGTCTCACAATCTGGTTCGATAAGACTTTACTTTGAAATATCATGGATTCCATTTCGTGTTTCATCGTAACATCGGATCATTTCGGTTGAGCTGATTTGTATCATTGGAATGTTGAGATCGTTATTAAATGTACTTTGTATCATCTGAAACGGAAGGCTTCAAGTAAACGATAGAATATTCTTACTCACTAAAAGCTGCTTCTTTGCAGTAAAAGAACCTTACGAAATAAAAATTCTCCATAAAGGTTTTCGTTCTCATTAATTTTTTTTGTTTGTGGACCATTTGGAGGAGTTAGTTTCAGTTGTTTTTATAACACGAAATCTGATTTTCGGTTTTAAAAAAAGATTGCAAACTCGACACAAAACCGAAAAGTTACAGCTGTTCTGGCATTCTAGTTTGGTGGACAGGATTGAGTCCCAGATAACGATACGTCACCAATACGCCATATTTTCGCGAAATGGTCGAGACGGAAAATTGCTAGTTTCCAACAAAATGACGTCACCAAGTCAATGCAAAGAGTCGCGTGTTTTTATTCACGTGACTCTTTGGCTGAGCAACTTGAAGAGAACGAATTTTGCAATAAAAAAACTCGGAATTTCTGATTTCCTCATAATAATTTTAAACTTTGATTTTTTCCTAAGGCTCTTTTATCAATCGAAAATCTCTCCCTCGTGTCTTGTACTCCTTCATCTGTTCGACAAGGACAATTTTTCGTTTACAATCTCATGCGCATTAGATGGAAGATTTGAACGCTAAGTTGCTAAGCAAATGCTTTTGCTCATTAGCAATGAAAACAGTGTTAGCATGTTTTGAGATAAGTTTGTAATTTAAGTATCTAGTATCCGACAAATGAAAGAGGCAATCTGCTTCAGAATCAGTTTAAACTTTATTTTAAATAAAGATTTCTCTAAGAAATGGCGTATTATCTCTCCTTAGTCGGTCTGATCAGTTATGAAGCATTAAATGAATCATTCTGGTATTCATAAACATCCACAACCGGTGTCAAACTACTTGAAAATCTTGGAAGTTCCGCTTTTATAGCCTGCGTCCAGCCAGTCTAAACCTTGGGTGTTGTTCGTTTAACACGTCCGCCGCCTGCACCGCAGGCTTCGTTTTTAAACAGAGCGTCCGCCTGTACATTTTGTTGCATAAGAACCTAGTCGGAACCACAATCCGTAATAGTTCGTTTATAGGAACTTAGACAGAAACTCAACCCTTAACCCTCTTTGAAACCTTTGAACGGCTGACTTGTGCCGCATTTCTTATGAATGTCATTGGTTTCTCCCACGTGGGAATCTGAAAACCTGGTTATGACACACGTTGAGTTTATTTTGTAAACCGGCCGATTACCATCTTCCGCACTGGGCGAAAAACTTAAAAGTTTGTTAACCAAAATAAATCTCGTGACCTTTCAAAACGAGAGCGTCTGTGATTACCAACAGGTACATATGTAACACTGGCACCCTTAGAGGTCTGACAATGTCTACAACAAAATACAACATGGCCGAGCTGTAAGAAAAACGGAGATCCCAATTTTTTTTTTTCATCTTGAAGCTAAAAAAAGTTACTGAATGTGCCGTTGTGATGAAGGAAAATGTCTTGTTTATGTCAGAAGAGAATCTTTGCGGGAGAGCTGGCTCGTACCATACAGCCTACATGCACCCCATCGAAATCAACCGTCCTTTCCTTTTTCGCCATTTAGGAGTTTTTATGATGTAGCAACAAATCATAGGTGCAATGCAAAAGATTCCTTTCTTTTTCATTTGTCATGAAGCAATAAAACCTCAAGCAACTGATTTTCAAAAACATGCACAAATACGCGATGTTTGTATAAACTTTGAATGTTTTTAAAACCCAAGAACTCAGTTTGACAGCTTCGTGCCATGTTTGGGTTATTCGGTCAGTTGATAACGACTGCTGGATTCCAAATCATCAGTCAAAACAAGTAACAAGATAAACCAGGATATCTTTAACAAGATTGTTTAAGCTAGCAAATGTTAACTTCAAGCACTTAGGTTAAACCGTTTAAGAGGAGTTGAAGTTTAAAGATTCATACATCCACCAAGAACATCTCAACTAATTTCAGGTAAGCACCCAAGTCACAAGAGACGTCGGCTGGTGTCTTGGACTAGTCTGGCTTGCAAGTGAGCACTTAAACTCGACATGACTGTCACAAATGTACAACCCACGAAGAAACTGATAACATTGATTACGGTTTTAATTACCGCTTTTTGTTGGCGCATAAAAGCTTTGAGCTGAAGCGTTTGGGTGTCAAAACAACCTGGGCAGTCACGTAGACATTAAGCTTAATCATTTTTGAAAGATCGACATTTTGAAAGAAATGGTATTTGTAAACTCAAAACTGTTTTTTAGCTGTCTCTGTTTTTGCTCAATGGTTTTCTTGCCCAGATCAAGAGCCGCCGATCAAAGTGAGATGATTACTAAAGAGTTTCACTGTCACAAGAAGAATTCTACCAGTGTCCGAGCGCTGCCCTACCCAGTTTACACTGCCACTGTTAGTGTTGCGCAATGCAGCTGTACGATGCCAGAAGAGCTTTCAACGCCGCTCTTCGCTCTCTGTATGGACTGGAAATACAGTCGCCTGAAACATGCCACGGATGAAATGAAGTCACAAAATGGAAGCATAGGAACGCAGAAGGTAACAGGAAAGAAACTCACTGGCACTTTGCGTTCTGTAACCCTTCGGGTTAAGACCAAGAAAGGTTTCTGCGGTGCAGTTGGAGCAGCAAATGATGCTAACACAAGAGAAGCCAAGAAGAAATGTAGTTCTTGCGAGGATTACATAAAGATGACGAATTCAAAGTTTACGAGCTCTAACAGTATTAACTACAGCGCTTCTATGGTTGACACCTTTGACCAGAAGGACGGCAAGTGGCAGGTTTGCAGCGATATTTGTCGCGACATGTTCGGCTGCAACTATTTACTTCAAGTCGTACAAACTTTTAATATCGCTGCAGAGTCCTTACGGAGTCGCAACGTGTTCGTAAAACATTGGGTTCCTTCGTATAACAAGTTCAGTACCCAACATTTGAGCTTTGGAGAGCTGTACTTGGTCGGTGCAGATAAAGTGTGTGATGGTCTTCCCGAGTTCCAGCAGATCACGTCTTTTCCTCCCAGTTTCTTGTCTTACCTGAGAAATGATTCGAAGTGGGATGATAAACACGGCAGAGAGACTGGAACTACGAAAACATCTAGAAGCACAGCAGTTCGTTGGATGAGTTATTTCAGCGTAGTTCTCCTATTGTTATTTGGTAACCTTATTTTTCAGGAGCTGATAATGAACTAAGTACAGGAATGATTGTTAATCGAAATGGAAAAACTGAACAGTCGATCTTTTATTGGTTTCTTAGCAAAAGCTCAAGAACTAAACATTCTAGTTTGATTTAGCTATTTTGAAATTACTTTATGTTTTTACCGCTCATATATGAATTGCCTTCTTTGCTCGAGCTGTAACTTGCAACTATCTTTTTCTTGTGTTGTGTATCCCTTTTTGGAAGTAATGTGATTGGCTATTTCAACGTTTCTGACAATAGAGAAAGAACGCAAATAAAAAATCAGTCCTACCGACCGGAACTCGTTGCAAAATCGAGTCACAACATCTCGCAGGACGACACAACCATGTGCACTGTAATAGTGACGAATGGCGCTGCGGCAATTTTCACCTGGCATGAGACTGAATAAATTTTGCATCGGACTCGCTCAATCAGCCTGAACCAGGCCGGGACAAGGGAGCAAGGGGGGTGGGGTGGGTCGGTTGGGAGCAAAGTGGAAATTGTAATTGTAAAATCTGAAATTATGTTAGCCAGAAATTTATTGGGGGACCCCAGTCGTATTGGTAAATCAGTCTCCCATCTGGAGTGATTTTAAAATCCTTTCAGCCCCAGTTGAGTTTTAAAAAAGTTATACGGCGATAACTCACTGGGGCTGAAAAGCTTAAACGAAAAAGCACATAATTTTTAACTAAACGCACTTCTCTATTAAAATATGTCGAAGCAACTTTTTAATTGATTGGAAATTAGGAGTTCTCAGCTGGGATATCTTTGATGGAAAACTTTCAAGATACATTTTACAGGACTTAAGACTCCCTTTGTAACATACGAGTCTAGCAGAGTCTACTGGTCTGTTTTGGTTTTAGACGGGCTACTCGGGTTCTTATCTTATTCAATCAGTTAAATATAAATATTATATTACAGTTAAACATTGTTTTACCGTATGCTCAAAAGGTAAAAGAGAAGGTACTATGACACTGACAACGTGTTTTGAATTCGATTGTTTAGACTGCAGTAGTTAGACATTTCTTCTAATCAAAATACGAGTATCGACAGTTCGAATCCACCCACAGGAAGAAGCAATTATACAAAACCGAAAAACTGTTAAAACTGCAACAGTCATAACAATATTATTATGTACAATTAACAATAACTGGTAAATATTCCAGCCTTACAAATCGGTCTTGCCGCTCAAATCCGGAGTTTGCAGGCCGATGATCGTTGCGCCATACACTCCATTCGGACTTACCTTAATTCTTCGAACTATTGACTATCACCATCAGTTGTTGCGTGCGGGCTTCTCCATTGACTTATCGATCACGAGAGATTATCTACAAGTTCACAAACTAACGCTCAAGTTGCTTGTATAAGATACAGTAAACGATCAAAGGATTGATAAAAATAATCTTCAAATTTTCAAACGTTTTTGGCAATTGAAGTTGTCAGCAGGGGTAAGAGCCGTTTGTTGGTATGCCAAAAATAGTTTTCTATTGGTTCGTGAGGCGCTTCTCTTGTGCAAAAGGTTTTCACTGCTGGATGGTAAAAGAACTGTGAAAGAGTATTCACTGTTACCTATTTGGATATATCTGGCTGGTTCTGAATTGATTGCGATGTTGTTTACATTAGAACATTTTAGAACTTTTCATCAAACCGTTGATAGTTTCTACGTTTTAAGTTATTCTAAAAATTGTTTACGAATCAGAGGTCACTTCCGGGACATAATTTTCCCTACGATAATTATTCAACTGCTCGTTCGAGAAGCTGTTTCAGTACCACTAACTAGCAATAAAACTGTTTTTCCCTTTTAATTAGATAAGAATCTTCTGTTTTACTTTAAATGAAATCAGATTTGTCGGCTTTTGTTAACGTTATTTTGCCATACAAGAAACTTCCGTCTTGCTGAGGCTATTTATTTACAGAAAATGTATTGGTTAAGAGCCAGGAATAATTGGCTTAAATCTCGCTACCTCTCCACTCTTGGTGGGAAATGAAACGAAGATATTGAGAGAGATGTTAGACAATCAGAACGAGAAAAACTTTCCTTTTTTAAAAAAAATTGTTTCAGGCTTAAAATGCATATTTATTACCAGAAAAAATCATGCAATGGAGATAAGCTGTAGTATAGCGCCTAATTTGGTGCCACATGGTTTGACGGCTACTTCAACAGTGGACTGTGACACAGTTTTCCATTTTCAAAGAGGGTGCTGTAAAGACTGGTCAGCCTCTCCAAATTACTAACGGTGACGTACCAGGTCACATGCATCTCGTCTCAGTTGGTTAAGCGAAGCTCGAGCAGTCTGAAGCGAGTGGGAAACTGGGCTCAGTTCAAGATGGCGGCCAATATGAGTTCTGAAGAGACGCGAAAGTTTGTGGAGCTCTACATTGGAAACGAGTGTTTGTGGAATCCTTTGAGCCCCGTCTACTCAAGGAGAGATTTTAGATTAGCTGCCACTAGGAAAATAATCTCGGAGATGGGAAATGGAATGACAGGTATTAAAGTCATCTTCATTATTATACGCTAAAGTTCGTTTACCAACTCTTCAACAGGTTAATGCGGCGTTTCATACCCAGAGAAAGTCGTTTCGTAACCAACCAGCGGGAGTTTTGCTTCCAAATGGAAAACGTTTCGTACTTAGTCGAGTGAATGAAACAAACATATGTATTATTTTTGTGGCTACAGGGTTCGTACGAGTCATAGAAAACCTTTAAAGGCGTGGAATTTTAGAATTTCATTTTCCAGGCTTGGAAAGTCATGGAATTTTGATTTGGTTCAAGGAAAGTCATGGAAAATTGGAAGAACCTAGATTGGTAACAACGTGTAGAAAAACATAATCAGCCCATATATTTCCACAAAATTACACGCCTTTTTGTCGAACAGTCAATGATTTCAACGCAGAGATAGACTCGCGGAGACGCAGTGCGGTAAAACAGTGCGAGATTTAAATCTTTTAATTCCTAAATGTCTCAAAATAAACATCCCTTTCTTCACCTTGATAGCTTGCATTACGCTTCGAAAAGAGAAAATGAAACTATATTTGATGTATTGGGGGAAAAATAACGATGCTAGGTCATGGAAAATCGAGAAAAGTCGTGGAAAAGTCATGAAAAGTCATTGAATTTCAGAAAATCGAAAGAGTGCGAACCCTGGCCATAATTCCATTGCCGTGGCGTGCATGAGTTTTAACTTTTATTGTTTCCTAGTTGAAGTAGTAACAAGAATTTCTGCTTTAATTGATATGTTGGATTTTGTTTTTTGCTTCCAAAGATGACTGCTTATCAACTTTGACAGCTGATCAAACCAAATCAAACCATTCTGACTCCCATTGAGTTCAGATAAGTTGTATACCAGTTTGTGTTATGTTTTGCAATGGTTTGTACCTAAAATCCTTTGTCGACTTTTTACCCGATCAAGTCGTTTGATTGGTAATAGCTGCTGATAAGTCACACAATGAAGCAATGTTTGTAAACCAATTCAGGCATTTGCTTACTAAATTAAGATTCTGAGCGGAAGTACTTGTCCCTTCCTCTAGGCTTGTCACAAAACAGTGGTCACTTTAATGAATAGAATACTTCTGCTAACAACTAAATTAGAAATTAACATTGAATCTAGCACCCTTTGTCGCAAATCCTTGTAAACCACTACAAAACAAATGATGAAAGCAAATATTTTCAGCTTGCATGACTCCACTTTCTACTTGAAACAACTAGTAAAATACTCTTACAAGCTTCCGTTGAACAATAAACTTGTCAACTCCAAAATTGCAGCTCAAATCAGTCTCTGTAAGGTTGGAAATAAAAAACATAGGTTAGAGATTTAATTCTGGGTCAGTGCTATTAAATTGGTCTTTGAACAACTGGGCCCCCTGGGGCTAGATGCCCTGGTCTATGATTAATCACCATGACTACCAAAAGTTTTGCTGAGTGTTAATTTAGGATTATCATTTACTGCTGCGAACAACTTGGACCGTGTTGGCGTTCATTTTGAAGAAGAACCTTCTCTGATGTTACATTGCAAATTTTGATTACAAATGTCATCAAGCTGGTTTTGAACAGGGCAAACTGTAAGCTCTCTGGTCTGGAGAATCTGCTGACCTGTAACACCAGATAGGCATAGGATAATCAGGGATCATGTTAATGCTGAAATTCTGCATTTTTATGTAAAAAAGTGCCTCCCACAATGCAAGATGTTGACTTGAAGATTTCACTCCACTTACTTTGAATCTTGAATACTGTCAGTAAGTTTCATTGTTTTGAGTAACTTAAAAAAGATTTCTTGCCAAAACAGAAATTCAGGCCTTAGAAACAGACTGTTGAAGCAAAACTTAGATAATCTATTATCTTGTGAAAGTTGTGACTGAGGGGGCTCAACTTGCAGAAGAGAGCAAAGTAGATCTTTAAAGGGTACCTTCATCACTGAAGATAGTGTTGCTTTATGCTTGACATTGACTATGCTATTGTGTTTACCTCATTCCATCAAAAACTAATCACAAATTGGTGATAAGTTGGGCTGTCAATACTCTAATATAAATATTTAGAGTACATTTAAATGCAATTAATCTTTTATTGTCTAATGTTAATGTTTTCAAGAAAAAAAGACAGTAAAGCATGGTTAATATTAACTTGCAAGTCACTCTTTCTCATAACAACAACACAAAGAATTTCTGAAGGTTGCCATAGTTTTGAAACTCACCCAAAATGCTTTAGACCCCAATGTGAGGACAATTAAAAAAATCCTAGTGCCATCCCTGGATAATTAACCTTTTCTAAGATATTAGTTTACAAATTCTCCTAACTGTATGCACACATTTTCTGTGAAATGGTTGGGAGAAAATCTAGACTCATCTAGGAGAAATGTTTTGTGATCAAGTTTCATGTTCTCAAAATCCAAACTTACTTTATGCGGTTGAAGTGTGGATAAGTTACAATAGACATTGATTTCCTAGTCTAATCAATGTCATTAAAGTATTTGCTTAGTCCTCTCTGCCTGGCCAGTTTATCAACATCTAACTTCTCTTAACATAATTCATACAAAATGAGTCATTTTGTAAAGAGAAAATGGAAATTGGTCAAATGTAGCAAACTACTGAGGATAAAATGCAAAGTCCTTAGAAACTGACTACAGTAGAAGAATGGGTTCTAGTTTTGGGAGGTTGAGCATTTTCGGATGAAGTATGGTGCATTGAAGTTTGATACCAAAGCATTATTTTCAATCATTGCTTGAGAGGTTGAGTTATTTGAGATCACTCACTTATTTTTCATCTCCATTTATGTTGTAGAAGAACAGGTTGCAAAGAAGATTGCCTGTCTAAGAACCTGCTATGCAAGAGAACTAAAAAAGCTAATGGATTTGCAGGACATGAAATTGACAGATGAACTTGTATATAAGCCTAAATGGCAGTTCTTTGAAATGCTGGATCCATACCTTCGACCATCAGTACTTCAGAACTCAGCTTACTTTCAGAACATGGTAAGTACCAGCCCAGTGTATATAAATGTTTATATTTCTTTAGAACAAGATCACTATTTTTTTAAATAATTGCTTATTCATTATATGAATGAAGTACCAGAATGGCAAGAAATTTTATTGAGGGAATACTTAATCAGTGTTTTGAAACTTGGATCTGGTAAGATGTCGAAAGTAGCAACATTTACTGAACATTTTATTATTTTTGAGTCGCACATAGTATTACTCTATACTTCAGTAATTTGTGTTCTTGGACATGAACTAGGGTGAAAATGAACCAACAATGTAATTTGACAATATTGTGATTTAATTTTCATGTGAAGGCAAATTTGACTGAAAAATTATTTTGGAAGTGGAATTTTCATCAAACTGGCTGAGATCATCAATATTGTGGATTACATGTCAGTTTGCAGCTGAACTGCTGAATCTCTGATTGGGAGCTTTTGTGAGGCTTTGTACATAAACAGATGCTAAACCTTTTTACTTGTTAAAATAAACAAGTTACAAGGTACATGAAAAATAATTGTAGTGAAGTTCTGCTGTTTCAGCCCTGACCCCCACAAAACACATACAAAAAAGGACTGCAGTAAGGAGAAAATGAATACTAACCATAAAAGATGAAGTGAATAAGGAAACAAAATAAATGTCAGTTTTTGGCAAAATTATTCCATAGATCTGCACATTAATTTTAACAGAAAATATATGTCAATTATGAAGAGGCGTACGAGAAGACATAACTTGTTTTCTAACAAACATTGGTTAACAAATATGTTAAGTCTTCAATATTTCACCTCGTAATCAATTTATATGCCCATGTCAACATTTCAAATATCAACTTAAAATGACCTGTCTAACTAGCGAGCTAAGCTAGTCCTTTGTTGAGCCAAGTGGCCCATTTGGCTGATGCACATCTCTTTCCAGTTTCCATAATGTTAAGCAGTCTTTGACTCCCCCTGGACAGGACACTAACTCATCGCAGGTTAGCCCCCAGCAGAAGCTGGTACTCGTTTACACTGAATCCACTTGAACAAATTGGTTAAGACATAGTGTCTTGCTCAAGGACACAACATAGACAGTGGTCTGACTGGGGCTTGAAGTCATAACTGTAAGATTACAAATTGGAGACGCTAACTGCTTGGCCATTATGTACCACAGACTGTGAGTAACACAGAAAGCGTCCAAAAGGGATGCATGGGCAGTTTAGTACAGCTTAGTCCCAAGGCTAGCACAAACAAACATGCACAAAAATGGGGGCATAAAATGACAATAACTGCTACTTTATCTCCAGGAAAATGGATATCCTCCCAACTTATATTGAAAGTATTGGCCTTTGAATAATCTAATTTTACCAATGCAACAATTTTCATAGTCTGGACCGAACGGGGTAATATCAGTGCTAACATTGTTCCACCAATGCAAATTCTAAATTCAAAACCTAGGTTATGATGATATTATGATGATGGTGATTATGAGTTGATGTTGGTAGTGTTGATAATGGAGATGAGATGATAGTGATGATTTTGATGATGAAATGGTAATGACTATGATAGAAATAGTTGGGTGGTGATAAGAGTGGTAGTTATGAGATTATGCCATTAGTGTTGAGATGATGACAATCAGTTGTTAGTGGTGTTGGTAATTTCTTCACCGATGAGATGGTGAAGGTGGTGGTGTCGATGATGATGAGTTCTGCTGCTGATGATGGTGTTAACTTGAAACAATTGAAAAGACTCGGTTCAAAGAGGGGTTACTATCTTGAAGTTTTATGACTTTTGCTTTAACTTTATCTATGTGTGAAGGAATTCAGTGGCAAAGATGACAGTTCATCGGAACAGAGAATAGAATTGAAAGAACAGGAAGCAAGTATACGTGAAAATAATTCAGGAAACCTGGAGGTCGCTGGCACAACAACACATGTCAACCCAACAAACCAAGGGAATGCTGAAAATAATGGATTTATTATTTACCCCCAAGAGAGTGACATTACAAGTAATATAGCTCACACATACTCTTCAAATCCACATCAAAAGCCTTATGAGCCAGATGAAATTTCAGTCTGTACTGTTGATTGTGAAGACGATGTTACAATTATAAACCCGAGCTGTTTAAGCAACACAGAGAGACATAGCTCGGATACGAGTCCTGGGTCTTCCGGTAATCACCAAATCAGAACAAGAGAAATGAATGGGGTGTATGGTAAAAACACAGAAAGACATAGTGTCTGTGCAACATCGCCAAAACGTAATGTTTCGGCAAGAGTGCTTGAGACGAGAAAGAGAAAAGCAGACAATCTTGAATCGACGATGTTCGGCGTTCTCTCTCGTTTGGAGAAGAGAATATCAAACGAAACTACTGACAGTAAAGTTGGTTCTAGTCTGAGCTCGAGCTCGGACGAGGTGTTTGCACAGCACTTGACTAACTTGATGCAAAAGGTGCCCGAGGGTAAACCGAAATACGAAATGCAGCTGAAATTGCAGGAAATTGTAATTCGATACATTCCTGATTGACCAAAAGTAAGAAGTTTTAAACCCTAGCGACAACTAACGTGGTACAGTAATTTCAACATTCCTTATTAAACATTTTAGTTGGTAAGACAAGAAGAAACAGAAAGAACACAATTTATACTCCATACATTAAAAATTACAACAAAATAAAATTAAATGCAATCAAGCCTTTCCTCAACCTTTGCTTTGGCGCCAAAACGAGGTTCTCGATCCAGGCGCGTGCAACCTTTCTGCCGTCTGATTTATTCTTATGGTGCGGCTTTTTAGAGTCCGAATTTCTGAAAAAAAACTGACACAGAGAGATAAGGAAGGTCTGCAAGTTTTTTTCTTTGAAAAATCTTGTTGATATTAATAAGCTAAGCACACTGATATGCTCAACATTCTTCACAAAAATCCTCGAGATTATAACTATTCTCGCTAATGAACCAAAACTGCAGGCAAGTTTGGTTCGTTGAGACCAAATCCGCAGTAATACTGGTACCACATTAATTCATTCCAGTTCATGGTTGTACCCAGGTTCTTTTCTTGGATGTCGACTAAAAAGCTTGGGAGCGAAGTAAGGAAAGATAAAAGGAACCTTTGTTGCGTAAATTAAAAAAACGTTATCAGAAACACAAATGCAAGCTGGATTTTGGGAAACATAAAGAACAGAACATTTCGGTTGATTTCATCGATACATCCTCTTATTTTGTTATTTTGTTTATTTTGAACTTGGATAAATCCTAACACTCGATCGTGCCTGCTCAGATATGCCTTGACAGAGTCACTTTACACGAGTATCTGAGATGCTTTGGTTTTAAGTGGCTAAGGCGTCGTGGACGCAAAGTTCTTGTACCAAACGGTGGTTCAGTTTTTCTGAAGCCATCAGTTTTAAATTTTTTTCTGTGTTAGTTAATCTTGTATTGGGTTGGCTCGCTGTTTGTACGTATAGTTCGTTCATTTAAAAGAGACATACCGTGCAAGTTATTCATGAATGGTTTGTGCAACCCCTGTTGATAAGCATATATCAATTAACGCCGGTAATTTTGAACTTTTGGAAAGTAAATCGCTGATAGTTGACGGTTCGCAAATGATTACTTAACAACGCTCTTAAAGACAACAGAAAAAAGTTCGGCAATCGGTAACAACAAGTCGCCACGTTTCAGCTTGTCAAAGTTTGTTCAGCATTTTCCGCCGCCTGCCTTTCTCAAATTCCTTTGTCAAGAAAACTTGACTTTAATTTCCTCAGAGCTGTCCGCGTGTTTGTTTTCATGTCGCTGCTGTGTGAATTAGTTTGCACATTTTTTCAATTAACACTAAAATCTTGACCCTCTTAAGAAACGAGGGACGATTTTTTTTTCACTCGGCTTAGTTATAAAATTTTGCGATCGTGTTTGGTGTTTGCATTGTCCATGAATTTTTTGCCAGCAAGCAGGTGCAGCGGTAAAAATATTTCTACCATCACTTTCCAGCTGCGTTTTGTTCATTTCCTTTTCCAGACCAACTAATGTTTTGAAAACAAGCATAAACAAACATTTTAGGATTGTACGACTCAATTAGTTTTTTTGTTTGAAGTCATAAAACGACTTCAGAAAACTTTGAACAACGAGGCCTCTACGAAGCTATCTAAAACGAGACCAGTTTCAAAACTTGTTATTAATCTAAGTTTTGCATTAGAATTGGCTGTTGGATTAATTAGATACTAAGTGGCTTTCAGGAGCCGTCGCCAATGTATTACTTTGGCGGCCTGTTTGTTCTGTAATCAAACACGACATGTTCGAGAAAATGTTTGGCTTTTCCTCATTCGCTGACGAAACTTGCTTCCTCAGTCTGTCTGTTGATTTTGTGTGAAAATTTGTGGTGCATCACACCAGTAAAAGAAAGAAAAGACAGATTCAAAGTGTTTCACTGGTTTGACGTTCGTTCAGTGTAAAGGTAGCAAGAAAAAGTAGGAAAGTCTGGAAGTATGAACCATACACTTGAGAATGACTCGCGAGACAAGTTTGACCGCCGAATTTTTGGTTGGTTCGTTGTCTTTGGTTTCGTAGGATTGGTTACCATATTTGGGAACAGTCTAACTATTGCAGCATTTACGAGGCAAGTTCATAAAAAGCGAGCTGGCATTTTGATTGTTAATCTTGCCGTCACAGACTTGATGGTTGGGTCAGTATCTGTACCGTTCTACATGTATGTTCTGGGCACTGGCTTCTGGACTGTTGTTCCTGAAGCTCTCAAAGTGTTCAAAACAATGGACAGCATTACAGGCCTCGCATCAATATTTTCTATTTCTGTCATTTCGCTGGAAAGGCTCGTGTCGATTGGGTGGCCCATACGCCACCGCAACACCACAAAGCGGCCCTATATTGCCGCTGTACTTGTTACCTGGCTTTACGCGGGTGTTATTCCAACACTGCAGACGTATTTTGGAGTGTTTTCATTTCGAACCTATGCACATGTTGTTATTTTATCGTTGTCAACCCCGCTAGTTGTAACTGTCGTTTCTTACACAACCTTGTGGATTAAGAAAAGAACACACAGTGTTAGAGTTAACAACAGGCAGGCAGAAGATTTGAGGTTAGCTCGCACTTTATTGATTGTCACTGTTGTCTTCTTTTTCACTTGGATGCCATTTTTAGTGCTTTCGGCACTAATACTTTACTCTTGTTCTCTGCACTCCTGCCTTTCCATCTCACGAAACGTTCTTAATTTTACCAAACTTCTTCATTACGGTAACTCATCTGTGAATCCTGTTATTTATGCAATGCGTATTTCAAGTTTTCGGGCGGCAATAAGGAAGATGTTTTTCGCGCGAAGCTGGCGCCAGCGGAGGAACAATGTTGTGGCGCCTTCTTGTTCGCAAGCTCCACAGTCTTCATTGCCAGAAGAGCGTTCTGTCGCAGCGAGAATTGAAATTGTTTGTATGTCGAATTTTAATGGCAATTTTTATTAGACCCCTACAAAGATGCGGGTAACACCTTTTACAAGTGCGAATTAACATCAAATCTTTTCACAATAGGATGAAATTAGTTGAAAAGCGCACAAATTAATAAAAGAAGATTGGGGCGGAAAAAATTAAACAAACCCAAAGTACATTTGTAGGCAAGAATCATTTTGATGTCATTGAAAAAAACTTTATCAAAAATTTTGGTTCATTTTATTTCTTTGACAAAAGATTGTTTCTTTTTTTTTTACCTGTATAATTACGAAAGGGTAAAGATGACGAATATGTCGGACCAGAGACTGTTTTGCATTTTACATTTCCTAAAATGGCTTTAAATGCAAAGTTGGTTTGGGCTGTGGACAGAAATATATATCAGAAGCGGAAGATCGCGTGAAACCCTGTTTGTTGTATATTTACAGCTAGAATGAAAAAAAAATCTTCCAATGACATGATTACATTATAAACAACTTGCAAGTCCTCTACAATAAATTTCTATTTGATTATTAATAAATGCTGGTCTAGCTCCAATGCACTCTTATGAAGCAGGCCGTAAGGTTTTGAATATTCACTACTGGGTTTTTTGTTCTTGTTGTCGTCTTACGGAAAGGAAAATGCAACTGTAAAGTTAACTTGCTTTAAAAGTTGTAACGTTTCTAAATATCAAGATTAAAATTTACCACTGCATAAATCAAAAAAGGTGTTGGAAAAAGTGGTCGGGTTTTTTAACGTTAGTTCTTCGTTGGATCAAATTCGCATCAGGTTGTGACGTATGCCCCATTACTACTGCCTCTCGTACCGTTAGAGAGATTAGGGGCTATAAAAAATGGCCAGTAAGGCCTGAAGGGTAGTTTTTGATAGCAACTAAGGACGTTAGTGAAAACAGGTAAACTTAGACTAAGATGTAACGATTTGACCAATTATTATGCATTTTTCAGGGCTGTTATGTTATGGGTGTATTTTTAGAAAGTATGTACAGTTTTTTGTTAGACGTTTTAAAATGAAAAAATACGAAGGAATCGGAATTTTTTGAAATGTCATATTCGTTTTGCACACGTATGACTAATCAGAACAGTATGGTGCGATATCAACAATACACGATCTCTTACGTCTTCGTCGATGACGATCAGGTTTGAGATAAACATGAGCATTTACATGTAAGTTCTAGTGAAATTGACTAGCCTTAATGGAGTGCAAAGCATGTGGTATGAAGAATAATGTCTCAATGGTTTTGGGTTTGGCCTGATGACGAAGGCCTTGTTACCTCGATTCGTTTGAGCCGGACGTGTTGCTCCGAACAATTGGTAAGTAGTTGGAGTTTCTCTTCTGGGTTAATCCCGTATTTAACACTCTCTATTTTAATGTAATAGGA
>JAOBAT010056812.1:4015-20629 GCA_026413305.1 Hydrozoanthus tunicans | reverse complement strand
TGTGAAGACCACCACTGGTCCTGACCAAACTACCACAATAGGAACCCCAGTTGTTGCTTCCTTCTCACCAACTTCATCGATATTAGCCCAAAACCGCTCGACAGAGAGGGTAGCAACCACCAAGGCTGAGAAGACAACCACAAAGTATACGACACCTGTAACTGTAACAATGACGCCGTCAGTAACACAAACGGAAGAAGCCACCACTGGTATTGTGACAGCTACTAGCTTGACACCTACTACCTGTAAACCTGGTTTTGTGCTTGTAGGCCTAGAATGTGTTGGTAAGATTTTAGTGCTAACCGGTTGCAGCACTTAACAGATGTAAAACTTTAACAGTAACAGAAGTTATACATTTGCGTATTTTTTAATATCGTGGAACACCTTAAAAAAGGCCGTCGTCGTTGTGAGTGAGTGCCATTTTGCTGATAAATGTAAAGTTGTTCACAAACTCAGAGTGAGAGTGATTGGATATGATACCATACGTGTTGCGTTCTTACGTACTCCATTTACACCCTATCTTTTCTGGTTGTTTAGCTGTAAACTGAACTTCTAACTGCACGTAAGTGCATTGTTAGCTATTCATTCACTAAAATTAACCGCCTTTTCGCTCGCTCGCTCACTCACTCACTCACTCACTCCTCACTCATTCATTAACCGCATACGTTAACGTTTTGGATTTTATCTAAATTCATCAATGCTCATACTGAAAATCATTGTTGCAATGTCCGTACGGTTATTCGTACGTCTATACGCATATACGTGTATCTAAAACAGTTATAACTAAAACTGATCTTCTCTCATTTTATGTTAGTTATGAAAAGCATCCTAAACACTAGGCCCGTGCGCCGCCAGCCGAGGGAGCATTTAACAAACTTTATCCCGGGATAATATTGTGTTACATTGAAACTTCTCTTTATTAATACCTGAGAAAAATCATGCCTCTTTAGCAGTTCATATGTTTCATAGTTTATATTTTATAGTTTAACTCTGTCTTGCCACTAATCAGTTTCTTTTACAGTTGCAAAAAGGTTTGTTTGTTTTGTTCAGTTAAGTTCCAAACAAGTTACAAGTAAAAACAATTCCTTTGCTCTCTCCTTACTAATCATTGTGACTGTTTCGGCTCTAAAGATCGAGATGAATGCAAGGAGAAAACCGCCAAATGTGCTGAGAACGCTAAATGTGTTAACTCTATCGGCTCTTACGACTGTGAGTGCAATGAAGGATACATTGGCGACGGAAAGGTTAACTGCACTCGTAAGTAACTTATATGTGGTTCGCGCGTGTCGAGATGAAACTACTGTTTTACATCGAATTGATAGTAAGACGTCAAATTTAGGAAGGCAAAACAAGCAAAATGAGCAAAACTCGAAAGTTTTTATTTAATGTTACATGTCACAATTAAGTTATGTGTAATAATACACGAGCTATTCTGAATTAAGTCACTCAAATCTAGAAAAGCATTCTGGGTTAATTTCGTTTCTGCACAATGACTCATCTGCCCCTTTTGAGTTGCGCCCGACAGCAGGTTTTGATTTTGCACTAAAAGCTAACCCAGAAAAAAAAGACTGGCCTGACATGTAAACTTTAAACTTGAAAAATATCGACGTTGTTTTTTTTTCAGGTATTGTTTGCGACTGTGATCAAAATGCCCAATGTAAAATCGTCGATGGAGTCGGTGAGTGTACGTGTAATGCAGGCTACTCTGGAGATGGAAAAACTTGTGAAGGTAAGGGATATTAATTTGTTTAGACAAGAAAAATTAAAGAATATATTTAAAAACTGTTTTTGTCGTTTCCGATACTTTGGTTCTTTTGTTGAGCTGGAACTATTGAATTTTGAACAATCGATAATGTAGATAAAATTACTTCTCTTGCGTCAGTTGTGAAAGAATAATTTTGTTTAATCTTTTAAAACATTTTTCCCTTTGCCTCATGTTTATTCTTCGCATAGTGCTGAAAAACTTCACTGGTTTATTCCACAGACATCAACGAATGTCAAAATGAGACCCAGTATTGTAATGTGAATGCCCTGTGCACAAATACTTTGGGCTCATACGTTTGTCGCTGTAAACGTGGTTTCGACGGTGACGGAAAGATTTGTGAAGGTAATCGCAAACAGAATCACAATCAACATCACAATTAAAGTCGGTGTTATTGCTAAAGTTAGTGTAGTAGCCATATTCTTGTTTTCAACATGTTCCTGGTTAAATTATAGTCAACATAGTCCTAGTCATGGTCATAGCCGCAGCAACAGCCACAGTCACAATCACAGGCACAATCATAGTTACAGCCACAGCCATAGCCACAGCTACAGTAACAGCCATAATCACAATCACAGTCACAACCACAGCCACAGTAACAGTCACAGCCACAGTTACAGTCTCAGTCACAGCCACAAACCTACCCACAGCAACAGCCACTGCCACAGTTATAGACACAGTCACAGCTATAGTCACAGCCACAATCATAGCTGCAGCAACAATCATAGTCACAATTACAGCAATAGCCACAGTCATAATCATGTCACTGCCACAGCAATAGCCATAGCCACAATCACAGTCATAGTAAGTCTCAGTCGTAGTCTTGGTCACGGTCATTGTCAGTCATAGTCGTTGTCGTAGTCATTACCAAATTTCCTTTGTCATTACCGCTGTCGTAGTCAGGTTTATGGTCTTTCTTACTAATTAGTATCACTGATATCTTCTTGTTAATACTGTTACGGTCCGCACGCTTTTTCATCCCTGTTCAGACATCAACGAGTGTGACGCACCTTCCAACTCAACATGTACCGAGCCAAACGTAGAGTGTGTTAACAGCCAAGGGTCATTCTCTTGCCAGTGTAGCAGTGGTTACACTAGAAACCCGGAGTCAAATGTCTGTGAAGGTAATATTTGCGTTCGGTATTTATACTTCGATCCCGCGCTTTTTCTCAGTATATCTAACCTAGTCCGTAAAATAATGAGGTTATCGGACGTTTGAAGTAGACGTATGTATTTCTACTTATATTACTCAATAAGAGAAGCATACCTAGCATACTGGTCTTTTCAATTCTCTTGTCAGCCTCTTTAAATCATTTAACTTATCACTTATCTTACCTTTGATTTACGAGTTTCCGTTATTTGCGCATGAGAGACATCAATGATCCGTTTCAAAGCTAAATTTATTTATCATTAACAATGAGTTGTCATAAAAAAAAACACTTTATCCTTAAGACTTAATTTTAACGATTAAGATTGCATGAAATTGATTATTTTGCAAATATCTACAGATGTCGATGAGTGCGAGAGTGAAGTGAATCCTTGTGACGCAAATGCTCTTTGTACCAACCAACCAGGGAGCTTCGTTTGTCGTTGCAAAAGAGGATACGAGGGCGACGGGGGTATTTGTGTCGGTGGGTGCTGGTTTCCTGTAATACTAATTAAGTTCCAAAGATTGAAAAGTACAAATATCTACAGTGGAATCCCGGTTTAATGATATCCGGTTTAACGATATTCCCGGTATAACGATAAACATTCGTTTCCCCGGCAAGAGTTATAGTAAAATGTATGGGGCAGAACCCCGGTTAAACGATATTCCCGGTTTAACGATGGGGATATGTTCCCCGAGAGCAAAATCTTTCCCGATATAACGATAAAATAAACATGACCGACCACAGGAAATACTGGTTTTATAACAAAACAAACTTTAATTAATAAACATCAATGCTTCTGTCAATAATTATTGTTCTTGCTTACACTCCAGCAGCCATGAATGCTGATTGATATGTTTTAAACCGCTTTAGATCATTATCTATTTTGTGAATTATTTGATATTACAAAGTATTAATAACAAATTTATGGACTATTGTACATAGAGTAAAAACGCGTACGTCACCTTTTTCCCGGTATAACAATATTTTTAGAAATTTTCCCACAATATCATTATACCGGGAATCTCGGTATGACGATATCCCGGTTTAACGATATAATTTTGATGCCCCCTTGGCATATCGTTAAACCGGGATTCCACTGTATAAAGAAAAACTTAAAGTGCGTTACAAAGCCTTACAAGTGCAGCCAACCACAGCCTTTCAGCACCTGTTTACAAAATTATACAGTAAACTTTGGTATTGAGGGTCTTACACAGTCCGCTATATACACGCATCACATCATTTGTATTTGTTGAAAGTTGCCCTCAGTTTTAACTATTCGAAAAGTTGACGACTACGAGACTGGGATCTCCCCACTTCTTCTAAGTACCCCGATAGAAGATCAAGAGACTGGGCCTATGTATTAACGTCCTTAACCGAGATGACGTGAGGGTCTAACCGTATGCAGATGTTAGAGCAAAGGTAGCACCTTCTCCTCAGTTGTTTTGAGACCCTGAGTGAAGTTCCGGCACCAGGAATCAAACCTGGGCCTCCCTCACGACAGACTGGCTCCTTACCAACAAAAATTGAAGTTGTGAGCAATTTATTGGTGTAATAAGAGTTTTTTTTTTTTTTTGTGAGATCTGGCAATTACAGCAATTACGGAGGGGTTGGCGCAGTGGTAAGATCTCTGCCTCCCAATCCTGAGGTCCCAGGTTCGATCCCTGGCCTGGTCATGGGTTGAATATTTGGGTGACCTCCTTTCCGCTAAAGGTCATTCAGCTTTCCATCCTTCCGGGGTCAGTAAAATGAGTACCAGCATACATGGACTGCTTTGAAGCGACTGCCAATTGCGCCTATATATACTTCCGGACCGCTGGGGGTAAACTGATCATTGTAAAGCGCTTTTGAGCATTTGTATAAAAAGGGCGCTATATAAATGCACCACTTTACTTTTACATATGTCGCAAATCCTTTATACTCCAAACTTTTGGTCAAAAAGATCCGACACAACTCCTAAGACTACCAGTCTCTTCTCAGCAGACATATTTACGTTTTTCATACAGCATGCAGTGCCTAGCCAGGCTACTGAAAAAGGACACAAGTTCCTTACGTCCAGCATGGCAGACGTACAATTTAGGTCTCAGCCACCACACTCCCAATGTGATGACTAAGTTTATAATTAGAAGGTTTCCTGCATTAATTAACTTTTTTTTTCTCCTAGATATTAATGAGTGCACAACTATCAACAACACCTGCCCAAATATTGGCAGTTTTTGTGTCAATACAAACGGCTCGTTCAGGTGTGATTGCAAAAATGGCTTCTTCAAAGGTGAAGACGACGTCACTTGTCAAGGTAAGTTTTTTACCACGACCTGTAAATGAAGAAAGTTTTAGGGTCAAACGCCCAAAAGAGGCCGTTCTTCTAAGCCAGTCAGACGTATCGAGCATCGTTCACGTTTTATTCTGATTGAAAAAAAAACATTGAAATTAAAGCAGTTTAACAGTAATGTTTTAAGGTCAGAACTAAGAACCACATATATCAAATTTTGAGCACAACTGTTGCCCAATTGTATCAGCCAAACTTATTTGGCCGATCAAAATCTTTAAAAGTCCTGATCAACGTTATGTGCATCATGCGTATTCACTTTTGAGAAGTGTTGTTGATCTACATATAATGTTGCTATTTATTGTCCTTTTTGTTTCTCTTGATTTGGCACTTTGTCCTGACTTTACGTTTTGGGACTAATGTTCTTGTAAGTTTGAAGTCAACCCTGAATTGATATTTTACGTAACAGTTGAATCTTGGTTTTTGAGTTTTATACTAAAACAATTCAAAATTTGTGTACAATTACTTAACACGCAAAACTCGTTTCTCTTAAAGATATAAACGAGTGCGGTGAAGGATTCGGCTTTTGTCATGCGAACGCACAATGTACGAACACCGTCGGAAACTTTTCTTGTAAATGTTCAGAGGGATTTATTGGCGACGGATTTTCATGTGCTGGTAAGTAAATGCCGTCTCAACTAATAGTAACCGTCTATTTTTGGCTCTGTGGCTCCTAAGACTTGTTTCTTCAGTACGTGTAAAATAAATTACTGTAGCAATCTTCCGTTTTATTAATAAGGGTAATGGCGCGCCGTCCTGACGTTTTGTAACGACAAACCCTTATCGGGTATTTGCTGACAAAAGACGAAAAAGACTACAGAAAAAGCTGTGGCCGTCTTGGACGAGAATTTGATTAGGTTTTGGAAGATATCAAGTCGCAGTTCCAGGAATCTAGGGAAGAAGGGACCGTAAATCGCAAGGCAAGCCCTCATCACTCGCCCACACTGACGGAACATATTTCGGGGAGATAAGCTTGCGCATAGCTGACCCAAGGGGCACCGAATGCGCGAGCTTTCTAGAGGGGTCCGGGGGCATACTCCCTTGGAAAAGGGACCGACCGGCCCCTCCCCTAAATTCGCGTCTGATTTTATCCAAACCATGCTGATGTTCTCTATTGCGAATAACATAATTAAGTCAAAAGTTTTAACTTTTTATTTTTAATTCTTTTTTATTTTTCAAATCCTTGGACAAAAGTTTGGACTCATTAATGCTTTTCCCTGTTAAATTTGGCCGCTATATAAAAAGTTGAAATCGCCAACTAAAGTTTTCGATAAGGTCTTACTTTTATCTTCACCTTGTTTCAGATCGTGACGAGTGCTTCGATGGTTCAAACACGTGTAACCTCTTCGCGGAGTGTACCAACACTATAGGAAGCTACAACTGCACGTGCAGTCCCGGTTACGCTGGCGACGGGAGAAACTGTACAGGTGATAAAACATGACTCTCATAACTTGTTTTGTTTTTCCCCCTAAAAATTAAGTTTTCAACAATATTTTTCAAAGCCCATGAACTCTGCTGTCTATTCTACAAATAACGAAAAATATGGTCCATTTATTTTGTTTGCCAAGCGTTTCGTGTATGATTTTTGTATAGGTATCGATAACAGTTGACTTAACGTAAATTAGTATATACCAGCTCAGCTACGCGAAATTGTACAGGTGAACTTCTTTTTCTGATCAGTTTTTTCCTTTTCGACTGCCATTGTTTTGTTTTTTTTATCTGGAGAAGTAGTGGGAAAGTGGAAAACTAAAGTTTGTTCGAATGTTTAAGGAAAGCTTTTGACTTTCAGACATCGATGAGTGCTCAAATGATGAGTTTAACGAGTGTCACGCAAACGCCCAGTGTACCAACACGGAGGGTAGCTACACGTGCAGCTGTAATGGCGGTTACGTGGGAGATGGAAGGAACTGTACAGGTGAACTTCTTTCCTTTTTTTTTCTTTTCATCTAATGAATTTTTTATGTTCTCTTAAATCAGGCAAGTTAGGGAGAACGACACATGTATATGAAACTGTACAGATGAACTATTTTTCTGATCTCTCTTTTCTTTTCACTAAATCATTGCTTACTTTTATTCTTGTGAGTAAGGGAAGAGAATATAAAGTTGAAACTTGATGCATCTAATATTTAGAGAAAATTTTAAATTTGCAGACGTCGATGAATGTTCAAGTGATGCATTTAACGAGTGTCACGCAAACGCCAGGTGTACCAACACAAATGGTAGCTACACGTGCACCTGCAGTGACGGTTATACTGGAGATGGAAGGAACTGTACAGGTGAATTTACTTTGGTATTTTGGACCATGATCCGTAAGTCTTGCAATTATTCGGTTTATCGTGAATCGCAGATACCATGTGTGTGGCAAAACCTCTGTTATTAATCGTAACATTTCCTGGTTACATGTCATACGCTGGTTTTTTTATCTTTAAAAGAGAAATGTGTTTATTCAACAGTGGTTGTTTTGCCAACTACGCCAAAACCAGTTACAACTCCAGCGGCTACAACTACGAAGAAACGTAAGTATATTGTACCTTCTAGTTAGTGTCTTGGTCAAACTTTCCGTAGTAGTCACCTTAATTGTGCTAAAGGTTTACTGTTGCTTTTCTCATTCTAATACTCTTGTAAGGGTTTTGTCGCAAAAATCTGCTGCTTATGTATGCTTGGTGAAAGCAGACAAAGAAATCGAAAATATCAAGATATAAGGCACTATCTCAAACATTCTTTTCGATGACCTTATTGTTGTAATCCATTTTCTTTTAATCAATCAGGTAAATATATACTGATATTAGCAATTTAGTTTAAAGATTTAAAACTTTCTCTGGTGATCACCTACTCTTTCCATTCGAAGTAGTCTTTTGCTATCGTTTTTATTTTTTTTATTTCGTTTCTTTAAGCGACGAACGAATGTGAGGTAGGAACACACGACTGCCATCCAAACGCGTTATGCCAGGACACTGAAGAATCCTTCACTTGTAGTTGTAACCCCGGATATACAGGAGACGGCAGAAATTGTTCCGGTAAAGTGGAACTCAATCACCTTTTTAAGTTCTGAATCTTAGTTACTGAGCAGTTGCAACTGTTAACGTCTTTTTATAATAGGTAGAACTAAAACTCCATCAACTTGTATCACAATATTTACCGGTTTCTACTATAAGTTCGTTTTTAAAAGACAAGGTACATGACAAGTTAGACGAAAGTTTCTATATGTGAACAATAAGTTTCTTATTTAACACGACAAATCTCTTACAGACAAGTAAGTTAGGACTCAGATTTGATATATTCTAATAAACTATACAGTTTAAAGCTTGATGTAATCTTGATTAAAAAAGTGTAATTTTTAGACCTCGATGAGTGCTCAAGTGATGAAACAAACGAATGTCACGGAAACGCCCAGTGTACCAACACAGATGGCAGCTACACGTGCAGCTGTAATGGCGGTTACGTAGGTGATGGAAGGAACTGTACAGGTGAACTTCTTTTCTGATATGTTTTCATTTAGTTTATTTGTTGTAAACTTTAAATCAGGAAAGTTAGGAAGAAATTATAACACTTAAATTGGACATGTCTATGCTGAATTGAACAGATGCTTTCCATTTTCTTGTCTGTTTTTTCCCCATTTGACGCCAGCATTGTTTACCATTCTTGAGAAAACGAAATTTTACACATTTATTAGAAAAGTTTGTGTGTTTCAGACATCGATGAGTGTTCAAGTGACGAGTTTAATAAGTGTCACGGAAACGCTCAGTGTACCAACACAGATGGTAGCTACACGTGCAGCTGTAATGGCGGTTTCGTAGGAGATGGAAGGAACTGTACAGGTGAACTTCTTTTTCTGATATGTTTTCGTTTAATTTATTTGTTATAAACTTTAAATCAGGAAAGTTAGGGAAAAAATATAACACTTAAATTGGATATATCAAACTGAACTGAAAAGATACACTCCATTTTCTTGTCCGTTTTTCCGCATTTGACCGCAGCATTGTCTACTGTTTTCTGGATAGGTAAAATGTTAAACATTTATCAAGAAAAGTTTGTATGTTTTAGATATCGATGAGTGCTCAAGTGTCGAGTTTAATGAGTGTCACGGAAACGCTCAGTGCACCAACACCGATGGAAGCTACACGTGCAGCTGTAATGCCGGTTTCGTAGGAGATGGAAGGAACTGTACAGGTGAACTTCTTTTTCTGATATGTTTTCATTTAGTTTATTTGTTATAAACTTTAAATCAGGAAAGTTAGGAAAATAATATAACACTTAAAGTGGATACATCAACCTGAACTGAACAGATGCACTACATTTTCTTTTCCGTTTTTCCGCATTTGACCGCAGCATTGTCTACTGTTTCCTGGATAGGTGAAATTTTATACATTTATTGAGAAAAGTTTGTGTGTTTCAGACATCGATGAATGCTCAAAAGACGAGTCTAACGAGTGTCACGGAAACGCTCAGTGTACCAACACAGATGGTAGCTACACGTGCAGCTGTAATGGCGGTTTCATAGGAAATGGAAGGAACTGTACAGGTGAACTTCTTTTTCTAAGATGTTTTCATCTAGTTCATTTGTTATAAACTTTCAACCAGGAAAGTTATGAAGGAAAATTTAACACTTAAATTGGACACATCTAACTGAACTGAAGAGATGCACTCTCTTCTTTTGCCTTTTTTTTTCTCATTTGACCGCAGCATTGTCAACTGTTGTCTTAAAAAGGCGATATTTTATACATTTATTGAGAAAATTTTGTATGTTTCAGACATCGACGAGTGCTCAAGTGATGAGTTTAACGAGTGTCACGCAAACGCCCAGTGTACCAACACAGATGGTAGCTACACGTGCAGCTGTAATGGCGGTTACGTTGGAGATGGAAGAAACTGTACAGGTGAACTTCTTTTTCTGATGTGTTTTCATCTAGTTTATATCTTATGACCTTCAAACAAGGCAAATTAGAAAAAAAATATAACTCTTAAATTGGACATATCAACACTTATCGAAAGAGAACACTCCATTTTCTTGTTTGTTTTTTTTTCCCCATTTGACGGCAGCGCTGTTTACTCTTTTCTGGAGAGGGCAAAATTTTGTACTTTTATTGAGAAAAGTTTATATGTTTCAGACATTGATGAATGCTCAAGTGACGCATTTAATGAGTGTCACGCAAACGCCCAGTGTACCAACACAGATGGTAGCTACACGTGCAGTTGCAGTAACGGATATACCGGTGATGGAAGGAATTGTACAGGTGAGTTTGTGTGGGGTGTACCTCGATCCTGATCCGTACATTTTAAATTATTCGGTTGGCATTATGTACATTCAGTCCTTTAAGATAAGGAATCTTTAACGGTCTATGAAAAGCCCTGTGGTTTGGTAATGTGCACAGCATTTATCGTTAACAGAGTAATGCATTGAGAAAACACACTAAAAGTGATCAATATCCTTTTTAAAAGAGACAGAGCGAAAACAAGGATACAATAAAAACATTTGAATTGTTAAAAGAGTAATATGTTTCATTCAACAGCAATTTTGAAAACCACGCCTACACCAACTACTATGCCACGTAAGTATCATGTACCATCTTCAAACCAAAACTGTCTTAATATTTGTTTAACAGCACATTAGTCACCTGTAACGCAAATAAAACGGTTTATTTAAATTATGAAGATTAGTTACTCAAATAACTTTATTGAACAGATTTGTTTCGTTCTCGACACGATTTTAGCTTCAGTTACCTTCTATTTTGTTCTCAAAAGTTTCAGGCCATCTTCAGTGTTGTGATTTCGTTTCTTTCCATTAACAACTTAAATCAATATTCAGCGTTGTACGTAACTATGTATTTTTAGAAGTCTATATACCCAACAGTTGTCACTGCACAAAATGAGTGTCCCCGAAATCCCAAATACAAAGACAACTCCACTACACAAAAAAAATTCTCTGCTGACTTTACACTCTCAGTTGTATGCAACTTACTATTTTACGAAATACGAATCAGTTTGAGTAGAATAATGTTAATTTTACCGTCTGTTCACTTCAAGCTAACGAATGTGAGCTAGGAACACACGACTGCCACCAAAATGCGTTATGCCAGGACACCGAAGAATCTTTCACCTGCAGTTGTAACCCTGGATATACAGGAGACGGCAGAAATTGTTCCGGTAAAGTGGAACTTGATCTCTTTCTTAAGTTCTGATTTAAGTTTCGCAGTTCAAACCTTTATTTCAATAAGATTAGTGAAATGAGGAGTAAGACGAAAGTTAGGTGAAAGTTTCTTCCTTATTTTACGTCATGACTTCCGTGTACAACGAAAACAATGTCGATAATGTCATTGACAGAGGTCGCTTTTAATTTCAACTAAGAAAAACCCCAACTGACGAATATGACCGCATGAGATGATGAAAGCTAGATTTTATGCACTTTACTTATTGTTAACTTTTATTAAGGAGAGTTTAAAAAGAAAATATCAAGCTAACATTTCTACAGTTTGAAATAAATTTTGGTTGTTTTTTAGACATTAATGAATGTTCAAGTGATGCGTCTAACGAGTGCCACGCAAACGCCCAGTGTACCAACACAGATGGTGGCTACACGTGCAGCTGTAATGGCGGTTACGTGGGAGATGGAAGAAACTGTACAGGTGAACTTCTTTCTTCGTTTTTTTTTTCACCCAATCAATCTTTCTTTATACTTCTAATGAGGCAAGTTAGGAGGAAAACCAACCTGAAGTTTGATACAGCCTTGAAAATTGTATATGTAAAAGTTTTATGCAATTGTTTATAAACGTTTGTACTTTTCAGACATCGATGAGTGCTCAAGTGACGAGTTTAACGAATGTCACGCAAACGCTCAGTGTACCAACACAGATGGTAGCTATACGTGCAGCTGTAGTGGCGGTTACGTCGGAGACGGAAGGAACTGTACAGGTGAATATCTTTTTCTGATCAATTTTTTTTTCATTTAACGGCGGCACTGTTTACCTTTTTTCTGTAGAAAGTTGAAAACCCGAAATGTAATACATTTACTAAGGAAAGTTTCTAATTTTTAGACATCGATGAATGCTCAAGTGACGAGTTTAATGAGTGTCACGCAAACGCCCAGTGTACCAACACAGATGGTAGCTACAAGTGCAGCTGTAATGGCGGTTACGTTGGAGATGGAAGGAACTGTACAGGTGAACTTCTTTTTCTGATCAGGTTTTTTTTTTTCATTTTTTACCTTTTTTCTGGAGAAAGTTGAAAACCCAAAATTTTAAACATTTACTAAGGAATGCTTCTAACTTTCAGACATCGATGAATGTTCAAGTGATGAGTTTAACGAGTGTCACGCAAACGCCCAGTGTACCAACACAGATGGCGGTTACACGTGCAGCTGCAACAGTGGTTACGTGGGAGATGGAAGAAACTGTACAGGTGAACTTCTTTCTTCGTTTTTTTTCACCCAATCAATCTTTCAATATACTTCTAATGAGGCAAGTTAGGCGGAAAACTAACCTAAAGTTTGATACAGCCTTCTTTTTCATTTTTACCTTTTTTCTCTAGAAAGTTGAAAACGCGATATTTTATACACTTACTAAGTAAAGTTTCTAACTTTCAGACATCGATGAGTGCTCAAGTGACAAGTCTATCGAATGTCACGCAAACGCCCAGTGTACCAACACAGATGGAAGCTACACGTGCAGCTGTAATGGCGGTTACGTTGGAGATGGAAGGAACTGTACAGGTGAATTTATTTTTCTGATCAGTTTTTTCTTGCACACGCTTGCTGCAAGGTTTGAAATTTTTGTTTGAAGGAGAAATATCGGATTTAGTTTAACATAGCGTTGATATTGTCCATTTTCGAGCTCCGTTTGTAGACACTGCTAAAATTATTATTTTTAACCATTTGTTTAATTCTAAGAAGTTATAGACATCTATTATAGAAAAGGTTCATTCAATAGATAAATAGGCCTTATGCATGTTAACGTCAAACACCGTCAAGCCTCGCTTTCGAACCAGGAAAGTGTGAATGTTTTCATAAACCAAATCCCAAAGCGTCCACAAATGAAAAGAATTCATTCGTGAACACGATTTGCAAAAGCAAAATACTCAGTTATTTCTTGAATACGAGGCTTGGCGTTGAAATTGACTAGTTTGACTTCAACATGCAGAAGGCCTAATACAGACGCTGAATAATTGGTAGAAGAAAAACGTGTACATTTAATTTAACAAACGCTACGTTTTAATGCATTTTTACAAACAGCGCCCGCGGTGATTGTTGGACTTGTTGGGTGCAAAGTAAAGAAGCACAGAGATGATTGGCCTTTAAGAAAAAGATAGCTGCTGTACATTTAACCATAATACCTTGCGAACCTAACGTCGCTAAAATACTACGGCCATAGTTGGTGAAACTCTTCCTTGTGTATGTCAAGTTTTAAGTCAAAGGTTTCGTGTTTTTACGAGCAGTTTAAGGCGTTTACGCGCTAGGAATTGTGAATAAATGTAGTGGTCGCGATCATTTTCGGAATGATCAGCTGGTGCGAACGTCCTGGAAAAGAAATAGGAACCTTAAGTAACGAGAACGACAACAGTAACGACGCGGCTTACAAAAAACACATTTCTTGTTTACCTTTCCTATCACGTATGGCTAGTTTGCTTTCTCTTTTGTCCGGGTTACGCTTCGTGAACAGAAAAAGATGAAAAAGTGTTCGTCTTACAGATTATTGAAAATGACAAATTTTTGTTTAGGTCGTTCTTGCAGTCGTAAAAACTCCAAAACTTAGCTTTTCACGTTGTCATTTTCAAGGCGACGGCATGCTGGTGACCTACATTCTTCATTCCAACGTGCAGCTATTGTATTCACTATTGTTTTCCGCCGTTGTCGTCGACGTTGTTGTTCTTGTTGCTTAAGGTTCCTATTGTCAACGAACGCTGAACAAGTTAGCTTGCAAAATTTTAACCATTTTTCATCTCTCGTGTTTAAAGATGTCGATGAATGCGCAGGTGACAACGATTGTCACGTGAACGCTGAATGTACCAACACAGATGGCAGCTACACGTGTAGCTGCCGTAACGGATACGAGGGACTGGGACTGAACTGTGAAGGTCAGTACGTGTTTTATGTCAATGTAAATTTATGGGTATCGTCGTTTAGGTTTATCTGTTTGTTGTTTCTCTTTGCTTGGCTCAGTCGGTAAAATTTCTGACTCCCAAATGTGAGGTCCTAGGTTGGGTCCCCGGCCTTCTCCAGGGTTGAACATTTTTGCGACTTTCTTTCACCACACCGTCTGTGCACAAGGACGTGAAGCAGCTGGTCTAGTCTGCTGAATACTATCCTTTTTTGCCCTTTCTCAAGCCCTGTTTTTTCTTGTGGTTGACCCCCGTAAGTAGCATCAGCTGGTAGAGTTCATTAAAAACAGCAGCGAAGTGGTTTGGTGCTGTCTTCCCTTCCACCATCCTTGAAAAGCATTCTTTACCGGTTTCTTCGTCATTCCATCGCTGGGTTAGCAGCTGTTCTTTCCACTTCCCTGGTCTTTTTTCTTCAACTCTTCTTCTTTTCCCGATGATTTACATTGTACTTCCATGTTGTTTTGGCATCCGTCATGGTTGACTGTGGACACTTCAGTTGTAGTGCAAGTTCATTTGCACAGTTCTTGGCTTCTTTTACAAATGAACGTCGGCCTGTCTTCTCATCTTTCTCTTGGAATTCTCGTACTACTTCAATGCCTTGATCTGCGTTGGCGTATAACATTAGGACAGCCTTTAATTTTTCCAGTTTGTACTCTTTCTCAATACACCTGAGGCTCCTTTCCTCTAGCTTTGTCACAGGTGCACCATCGCTGTTGATCCAAGTGGGTGTTTACCACCATTATCTAAAACGACCTTTCTTGGTTCTCTTTCGAGTCTTTGTACTTTCATAGTTAGCCACAAATGGGTTGTCATTCAATAGGTTGTTGCTACCATCTTGCTGTAATCTGATACTGGGCTACACCAAATTGGGGTCCAAATTAGAGATAGCCTTTGTATGAACACCTTACTTGCGTTCTCTAAAACTAGGTTGTCATCCTGCTTGATGTTCTCCATAATTCAAAGGAACTCGTAATGGGATCCCTGCTTGAGGCACTCTGTGGCCTCCTCTTCTCCGATACATGTACTTCCAGAATTCCTCTTCAAATTCCTTCCTCTTCATGTGGGCCACGGAGCACTTACGTTCGTTCCAGTAGAGACAGATGTCACTCTTGCAAGATTTCACATTCTTTGCCACTCTCGTCAAATGCAGCACAAGTCTTAAGATCATCAATGGAAAGCAAGTGTATTCTCTGTCCAAATGGCTCACAAATTCTGTAGCCTTTCGTTCCACTTAGCATCCGTGACAACGGGTGGATACAAAGGGTGAAAATTCTTGAGCATAATCATTTATTATCAGTGTGATTGATTATTGTTTTTATTATTATATAATATTGTTATGTTTAGAGAGAGTTATCTTGCGAAACATGAAAATCTCTTTCTGTACAGCAACGTTTTTTTTTTGTTTCAGACATTAATGAATGTGAAAGGGAGAACGAGTGTCACGCAAACGCACAGTGTACCAACACAGATGGTAGCTACACATGCAGCTGTAATGGCGGTTACGTGGGAGATGGAAGGAATTGTACAGGTGAACTTCTTTTGTATTGTTTTTTTTTTTCATCTGATCAATCTTTCAGTACACTTTTAATTAGGCAAGTTAGGAAGAAAAAGAAAAACTGAGATTCGATACAGCCTTATAATCCGTATATCTTAGTTTGATGCAGCTGCTCAAAAACGTTTGTACTTTTCAGACATCGATGAATGCTCAAATGAAGAATTTAACGAATGTCACGCAAACGCCCAGTGTACCAACACAGATGGCAGCTACACGTGCAGCTGTAATGGCGGTTACGTCGGAGATGGAAGGAATTGTACAGGTGAACTTCTTTTTCTGATATGTTTTCCTCCAGTTAAACCAATTTTTTGTTTTATTCCTGCAAGTTAGCAAAACACTTATAAATCTTGAATTTCATACATTTATTAAGAACGATTGTAAATTTTCAGACATCGATGAATGCTCAAATGATGAGTTTAACGAGTGTCACGAAAACGCCCAGTGTACCAACACAGAGGGTAGCTACACGTGCAGCTGTAATGGCGGTTACGTGGGAGATGGAAGGAACTGTACAGGTGAACTTCTTTTTTCTGGTCCGTTTTCCTCCAGTTAAACAAATTTTTCTTTTATTTAAGCAAGCTAGCAAAACACTTATAAATCTTGAATTTTATAAATTTATTAAGAACGATTGTAATTTTTCAGACATCGATGAGTGCTCAAATGATGAGTTTAACGAGTGTCACGAAAACGCCCAGTGTACCAACACAGAGGGTAGCTACACGTGCAGCTG